>JACEFZ010020167.1:35000-327971 GCA_014155875.1 Cepaea nemoralis
TTTGATGTGTACATATAGTGCAGCTATTGGGGTGTGATTTGTACATATAGTGCAGATATTGGGGTTGTGATGTGTACATATAGTGCAGCTATTGGGGTGTGATGTGTACATATAGTGCAGCTATTGGGGTGTGATGTGTACATATAGTGCAGCTATTGGGGTGTGATGTGTACATATAGTGCAGCTATTGGGGTGTGATGTGTACATATAGTGCAGCTATTGGGGTGTGGTGTGTACATATAATGCAGCTATTGGGGTGTGATGTGTACATATAGTGCAGCTATTGGGGTGTGGTGTGTACATATAGTGCAGCTATTGGGGTGTGGTGTGTACATATAGTGCAGTTATTGGGGTGTGATGTGTACATATAGTGCAGCTATTGGGGTGTGGTGTGTACATATAGTGCAGCTATTGGGATGTGATGTGTACATATAGTGCAGCTATTGGGGTGTGATGTGTACATATAGTGCAGCTATTGGGGTGTGATGTGTACATATAGTGCAGCTATTCGGGTGTGATGTGTACATATAGTGCAGCTATTGGGGTGTGATGTGTACATATAGTGCAGCTATTGGGGTGTGGTGTGTACATATAGTGCAGCTATTGGGGTTGTGATGTGTACATATCATGCAGCTATTGGGTTGTGATGTGTACATATCATGCAGTTATTGGGGTGAGATGTGTACATATAGTGCAGCTATTGGTGTTGTGATGTGTACATATAGTGCAGCTATTGGGGTGTGATGTGTACATATAGTGCAGCTATTGGGATGTGATGTGTACATATCATGCAGCTATTGGGGTGAGATGTGTACATATAGTGCAGCTATTGTGATGTGATGTGTACATATAGTGCAGTTATTGGGGTGAGATGTGTACATATCATGCAGCTATTGGTGTTGTGATGTGTACATATAGTGCAGCTATTGGGGTGTGATGTGTACATATAGTGCAGCTATTGGGTTGTGATGTGTACATATAGTGCAGCTATTGGGGTGTGATGTGTACATATAGTGCAGCTATTGGGGTGTGATGTGTACATATAGTGCAGCTATTGGGGTGTGATGTGTACATATAGTGCAGCTATTGGGGTTGTGATGTGTACATATCATGCAGCTATTGGGTTGTGATGTGTACATATAGTGCAGCTATTGGGTTGTGATGTGCACATATAGTTCAGCTATTGGGGTGGGGTGTGCACATATAGTGCAGTTATTGGGGTGTGATGTGTACATATAGTGCAGCTATTGGGATGTGATGTGTACATATAGTGTAGGGTGTGATGTGTACATATAGTGTAGGGTGTGATGTGTACATATAGTGCAGCTATTGGGGTTGTGATGTGTACATATAGTGCAGCTATTGAGGTGTGATATGTACATATAGTGCAGGGTGTGATGTCTACATATAGTGCAGCTATTGGGGTGTGATGTGTACATGTAGTGCAGCTATTGGGGTGTGATATGTACATATAGTGCAGCTATTGGGTTGTGATGTGTACATATAGTGCAGCTATTGGGGTTGTGATGTGTACATATAGTGCAGTTATTGGGGTTGTGATGTGTACATATAGTGCAGCTATTGGGGTGTGATGTGTACATATAGTGCAGCTATTGGGGTGTGATGTGTACATATCATGCAGCTATAGGGGTTGTGATGTGTACATATAGTGCAGCTATTGGGATGTGATGTGTATATATCGTGCAGCTATTCGGGTTGTGATGTGTATATATCGTGCAGCTATTCGGGTTGTTATGTGTACATATAGTGCAGCTATTGGGGTTGTGATGTGTACATATAGTGCAGTTATTGGGGTTGTGATGTGTACATATAGTGCAGCTATTGGGGTGTGATGTGTATATATAGTGCAGCTATTGGGGTGTGATGTGTACATATCATGCAGCTATAGGGGTTGTGATGTGTACATATAGTGCAGCTATTGGGTTGTGATGTGTATATATCGTGCAGCTGTTCAGGTTGTGATGTGTACATATAGTGCAGCTATGGGGTGTGATGTGTACATATAGTGCAGCTATGGGGTGTGATGTGTACATATAGTGCAGCTAGTAGGGTGTGATGTGTACATATAGTGCAGGGTGTGATGTGTACATATAGTGCAGCTATTGGGGTGTGATGTGTACATGTAGTGCAGCTAATGGGGTGTGATATGTACATATAGTGCAGCTATTGGGTTGTGATGTGTACATATAGGTGCAGCTATTGGGTTGTGATGTGTACATATAGTGCAGTTATTGGGTTGTTGGATGTGTACATATAGTGCAGCTATTGGGGTGTGATGTGTACATATAGTGCAGCTATTGGGGTGTGATGTGTACATATCATGCAGCTATAGGAGTTGTGATGTGTACATATAGGTGCAGCTATTGGGTTGTGATGTGTGATATATCGTGCAGCTATTCGGGTTGTGATGTTGTACATATAGTGCAGCTATTGGGATGTGATGTGTACATATAGTGCAGCTATTGGGTTGTGATGTGTATATATCGTGCAGCTATTCGGGTTGTTATGTGTACATATAGTGCAGCTATTGGGGTTGTGATGTGTACATATAGTGCAGCTATTGGGGTGTGATGTGTATATATTGTGCAGCTATTCGGGTTGTGATAGTGTACATATAGTGCAGCTATTGGGGTGTGATGTGTACATATAGTGCAGCTATTGGGGTGTGATGTGTACATATAGTGCAGCTATTGGGGTGTGATATGTAATATAGTGCAGCATGGGGTGTGATGTGTACATATAGTGCAGCTATTGGGGTGTGATGTGTACATATAGTGCAGCTATTGGGGTGTGATGTGTACATATAGTGCAGCTATTGGGGTGTGATGTGTACATATAGTGCAGCTATTGGGTTGTGATGTGTACATATAGTGCAGCTATGGGGTGTGATGTGTAATGTAGTGCAGCTATGGGTTGTGATGTGTACATATAGTGCAGCTATTGGGGTGTGATGTGTACATATAGTGCAGCGATTGGGGTGTGATGTGTACATATAGTGCAGCGATTGGGGTGTGCTGGTACTATAGTGCAGCTATTGGGGTGTGATATGTACATATAGGCAGCTATTGGGGTGTGATGTGTACATATAGTGCAGCTATTGGGGTGTGATGTGTACATATAGTGCAGCTATTGGGGTGTGATGTGTACATATAGTGCAGCTATTGGGGTGTGATGTGTACATATAGTGCAGCTATTGGGGTGTGATGTGTACATATAGTGAGCTATTGGGTGTGAGTGTACATAAGTGCCGATATTGGGGGTGTGATGTGTACATATAGTGCAGCTATTGGGGTGTGATGTGTACATATAGTGCAGCTATTGGGTGTGATGTGTACATATAGTGCAGTATTGTGTGTGAGTGTGTATATAGTGCAGCTATGGGGTGTGATGTGTACATATAGTGCAGCTATTTGGGTGTGTGTGTACATATAATGCAGCTATTGGGGTGTGATGTGTACATATAGTGCAGCTATTGGGGTGTGGTGGGTACATATAGTGCAGCTATTGGGTGGGGTGTGTACATATAGTGCAGTTATTGGGGTGTGATGTGTACATATAGTGCAGCTATTGGGGTGTGTGTGTACATATAGTGCAGCTATTGGATGTGATGTGTACATATAGTGCAGTATTGGGGTGTGATGTGTACATATAGTGCAGTATTGGGGTGTGATGGTACATATAGTGCAGCTATTCGGGTGTGATGTACATTAGTGCAGCTATTGGGGTGTGATGTGTACTATATAGTGCAGCTATTGGTGTTGGTGTGTACATATAGTGCAGCTATTGGGTTTGATTGTGTACATATCATGCAGCTATTGGTTGTGATGTGTACATATCATGCAGTTATTGGGGTGAGATGTGTACTATAGTGCAGCTATTGGTGTTGTGATGGTACACTATAGTGCAGCTATTGGGGTGTGAATGTGTACATATAGTGCAGCTATTGGGATGGAGTGTACATATCATGCAAGCTATTGGGGTGAATGTGTACATATAGTGCAGCTATGTGATGTGATGTGTACATATAGTGCAGTTATTGGGGTGAGATGTGTACATATCATGCAGCTATTGGTGTTGGATGTGTACATATAGTGCAGCTATTGGGGTGTGATGTGTACATATAGTGCAGCTATTGGGTTGTGAGTGTACATATAGTGCAGCTATTGGGGTGTGATGTGTACATATAGTGCAGCTATTGGGGTGTGATGTGTAATATAGTGCAGCTATTGGGGTGTGATGTGTCTATATCGTGCAGCTATTGGGGTTGTGATGTGTACATATCATGCAGTTATTGGTTGTGATGTGTACATATAGTGCAGCTATTGGGTTGTGATGTGCACATATAGTCAGCTATTGGGGTGGGTGTGCACATATAGTGCAGTTATTGGGGTTGATGTGTACATATAGTGCAGCTATTGGATGTGATGTGTACATATAGTGTAGGGTGTGATGTGTACATATAGTGTAGGTTTGATGTGTACATATAGTGCAGCTATTGGGGTTGTGATGTGTACATATATGCAGCTATGAGGTGTGATATGTACATATAGTGCAGGTGTGATGTGTAATATAGTGCAGCTATTGGGGTGTGATGTGTACATGTAGTGCAGCTATTGGGGTGTGATATGTACATATAGTGGCAGCATTGGGTTGTGATGTGTACATATAGTGCAGCTATTGGGGTTGTGATGTGTACATATAGTGCAGTTATGGGGTTGTGATGTGTACATATGTGCGCTATTGGGGTGTGATGTGTACTATAGTGCAGCTATGGGGTTGACATGTACATATCATGCAGCTATAGGGTTGTGATGTGTACTATAGTGCAGCTATTGGGATGTGATGTGTATATATCGTGCAGCTATTCGGGTTGTGATGTGTATATATCGTGCAGCTATTCGGGTTGTTATGTGTACATATAGTGCAGCTATTGGGGTTGTGATGTGTACATATAGTGCAGTTATTGGGGTTGTGATGTGTACTATAGTGCAGCTATTGGGTGTGATGTGTACATATAGTGCGCGTATTGGGGTGTGATGTGTACATATCATGCAGCTATAGGGTTGTGATGTGTACATATAGTGCAGCTATTGGTTTGTGATGTGTATATATCGTGCAGCTGTTCAGGTTGTGATGTGTACATATAGTGCAGCTATTGGGGTGTGATGTGTACATATAGTGCAGCTATTGGGGTGTGATGTGTACATATAGTGCAGCTAGTAGGGTGTGATGTGTACATATAGTGCAGGGTGTGATGTGTACATATAGTGCAGCTATTGGGGTGTGATGTGTACATGTAGTGCAGCTAATGGGGTGTGATATGTACATATAGTGCAGCTATTGGGTTGTGATGTGTACATATAGTGCAGCTATTGGGGTTGTGATGTGTACATATAGTGCAGTTATTGGGGTTGTGATGTGTACATATAGTGCAGCTATTGGGGTGTGATGTGTACATATAGTGCAGCTATTGGGGTGTGATGTGTACATATCATGCAGCTATAGGAGTTGTGATGTGTACATATAGTGCAGCTATTGGGTTGTGATGTGTATATATCGTGCAGCTATTCGGGTTGTGATGTGTACATATAGTGCAGCTATTGGGGTTGTGATGTGTACATATAGTGCAGCTATTGGGTTGTGATGTGTATATATCATGCAGCTATTCGGGTTGTGATGTGTACATATAGTGCAGCTATTGGGGTGTGATGTGTACATATAGTGCAGCTATTGGGGTGTGATGTGTATATATTGTGCAGCTATTCGGGTTGTGATGTGTACATATAGTGCAGCTATTGGGGTGTGATGTGTACATATAGTGCAGCTATTGGGGTGTGATGTGTACATATAGTGCAGCTATTGGGGTGTGATGTGTACATATAGTGCAGCTATTGGGATGTGATGTGTACATATAGTGCAGCTATTGGGGTGTGATGTGTACATATAGTGCAGCTATTGGGGTGTCATGTGTACATATAGTGCAGCTATTGGGGTGTCATGTGTACATATAGTGCAGCTATTGGGATGTGATGTGTACATATAGTGCAGCTATTGGGATGTGATGTGTACATATAGTGCAGCTATTGGGATGTGATGTGTACATATAGTGCAGCTATTGGGGTTGTGATGTGTACATATAGTGCAGCTATTGGGTTGTGATGTGTACATATAGTGCAGCTATTGGGGTTGTGATGTGTACATAAAGTGCAGCTATTGGAGTGTGATGTGTACATATAGTGCATTTATTGGGATGTGATGTGTACATATAGTGTAGCTATTGGGGTGTGATGTGTACATAAAGTGCAGCTATTGGAGTGTGATGTGTACATAAAGTGCAGCTATTGGGATGTGATGTGTACATATAGTGCAGCTATTGGGATGTGATGTGTACATATAGTGCAGCTATTGGAGTGTGATGTGTACATAAAGTGCAGCTATTGGAGTGTGATGTGTACATATAGTGCAGCTATTGGGATGTGATGTGTACATATAGTGTAGCTATTGGAGTGTGATGTGTACATATAGTGCATTTATTGGGATGTGATGTGTACATATAGTGCAGCTATTGGGGTGTGATGTGTACATATAGTGCAGCTATTGGGATGTGATGTGTACATATAGTGCAGCTATTGGGATGTGATGTGTACATATAGTGCAGCTATTGGGATGTGATGTGTACATATAGTGCAGCTATTGGGATGTGATGTGTACATATTTTGCAGCTATTGGGGTGTGATGTGTACATATAGTGCAGCTATTGGGGTGTGATGTGTACATATAGTGCAGCTATTGGGATGTTATGTGTACATATAGTGCAGCTATTGGGATGTGATGTGTACATATAGTGCAGCTATTGGGTGTGATGTGTACATATAGTGCAGCTATTGGGATGTGATGTGTACATATAGTGCAGCTATTGGGGTGTGATGTGTACATATAGTGCAGCTATTGGGGTGTGATGTGTACATATAGTGCAGCTATTGGGATGTGATGTGTACATATAGTGCAGCTATTGGGGTGTGATGTGTACATATAGTGCAGCTATTGGAATGTGATGTGTACATATAGTGCAGCTATTGGGGTGTGATGTGTACATATAGTGCAGCTATTGGGATGTGCTGTTTACATATAGTGCAGCTATTGGGGTGTGGTGTGTATATATAGTGCAGCTATTGGGATGTGATGTGTACATATAGTGCAGCTATTGGGATGTGATGTGTACATATAGTGCAGCTATTGGGGTGTGATGTGTACATATAGTGCAGCTATTGGGTTGTGGTGTGTACATATAGTGCAGCTATTGGGATGTGATGTTTACATATAGTGCAGCTATTGGGGTGTGATGTGTACATATTATGGGTTTAGCACCATGTGTCCGGCACCGTGTGTACTGTTATGTGATACCGGGTTGGTCACAGAGCTATACACCTCAGAACAGAATAATGCTACCAATCAATCAATCAGGTTGCCGTCTCCACAATGAAGGTCGGCTGCAATGGATCTCCAACACTGTCTGTCTCTCCCCCTGACTGTACATTCTGTCAGGCTGATGTTCGTCCATCTCTTGATGTTATCTTCCCACTTGTATCTTTGTCTATCTCTTGCTGTCTTGCCCTTAACCTTGCCCTTGTATGATTTTTATAAGAATGTTATGTCTTTTAACGTGGCCGAATTATTTCAGTTGCTCTTTTTTATTTATTTCATCAACTCTCTTTTCATTCCCAGTTTTTCTAGAACCTCTGCATTTGATTGTGTTTGTTTCCACGGAATACGACATATTCTTCTGTATATCCACATCCCCAGGGCATCTATTTGACTTTCTACTTGCTTGTTCAGTGATTAGGCTTCCGCGCCATACATTAGTGTTCAATACACATAATATTTTACAATTCTAATTTTTAATGCATTGTTAATCTCTCTAGCTGTTAATACTGATTTCATGCTGTTTGAAGCAGTTTTGGCCATTCCAATTCTCTGTTTGATTTATTTTTCACTTCTGCCATCATCTGTTAAAACATGTCCATGATAGGAGAAACTTGTTGTTTGTTCTAGTATCTCTCCGTTTAATGCTACCACTGTTGAGATTGAACCCAGATTAGTGTTTTTGGGAGGCAAGTAAACTAATTACTGTACTATCATTCCTATCATTGTGTACTATCACAATACGATCACTCCTTATCATATGTGTGTATATATATTTATATTGAATGTGTACATTTTATCACTCACTGCAGAAATCAGATGAGTTCATCCCGCTGACCTCAGACCAGGATGGGCCCAACTTGGACTCGGTGGTCAGTGCTGGGTCTCTGGTCACTGGTGCCTCCATGACTGACAACCCCCCAAGTGAAGGCAGTGCTGACAACGATGCGGTGCTGCGCTCATTCCAGTCAAACTTGTCCAGGAACCCCTCGCTGTACTCCCAGGATGATACTGCTGCCAGAATGTCCTCACTTCATGATGAGGTCAGTGTGCTTCTTTAGTTGCGCCTCACAGATTTGGTTTCTCACAAATTTGGTTTTATTGTTGTGACCTCTGAGATTTGGTTTGTGTGTGGTCTCACAGATTTGGTTTGTGTGTGGTCTCACAGATTTGGTTTGTGTGTGGTCTCACAGATTCGGTTTGTGTGTGGTCTCACAGATTTGGTTTGTGTGTGGTCTCACAGATTTGGTTTGTGTGTGGTCTCACAGATTTGGTTTGTGTGTGGTCTCACAGATTTGGTTTGTGTGTGGTCTCACAGATTTGGTTTGTATGTGGTCTCACAGATTTGGTTTTATTGTTGTGACCTCTGAGATTTGGTTTGTGTGTGGTCTCACAGATTTGGTTTTATTGTTGTGACCTCTGAGATTTGGTTTGTGTGTGGTCTCACAGATTTAGTTTGTGTGTGGTCTCACAGATTTGGTTTGTGTGTGGTGTGGCCTCGGAGACTTGGTTTGTGTGTGGTGACCTCTGATTCATTTTATGTGTGGTGACGTCTAATTTGGTACATGTGCGGTTATGTCTGTGATTCGGTTTGTGTGTGGTGATCTCTGTGATTCAGTTTGTGTGTGGTCATTTATGTGATTCAGTTTGTGTGTGGTGATCTCTGTGATTCAGTTTGTGTATGGTGATCTCTGTGTGCCAACGAGCCCTTTCTGACGTAACTAGGGGTATTGAGATGCGGCTACGTTGACACTCTTTATGAATTACACACTGATACACCGTGAACACAACTCGTCACCATCGAGTGATAGAATGGCATCATGTATTGTTTCCATGCGACACAATCACTGGGATATTCAAAGGTACACATACACCCACGACATTTGTTCACACACTGATTGGAGTACGTCCTGCTATCCAGGCTATCTAATCAACTACAATGGTCTACACATACACTCTTCTATCCTACTTACAGTCCTGCTAAACATGGTCGCATGGCGCCTACATTCACAGGCCGGCAACCTCTGCCCACAGCACACGACTCGACTCCGTGCTGTAACATGTCCACCCGCCTGGTCGCGGCAACGCTGTTCTCATCAATCGGTACACGCTTGAATTATCTAGCGTACACAGTTACTTGCCGTCGACGATTCTCGGCGTTTCATTGCCACAAGGGATATTCAGTTCTCAGCCGACACACTTCTCTGCTTTCGTGATCTGTCTGTCATGGCTTCCCAACTCCGACTGACTCCCTTTGTCCGTGCGCCCTGCTCGACCCTCCTAATCACGTGGCCTCCTCCTCGCAATTCTATTGGCCACTATCTTTAGCCCGTTACCGGTGTCTTTTTCCTTATCACTCTCCGTGATTATTTATCATTAATAATGTTTCAACAATCTATGTTGCTGTTAACCAGGTCTTAAGTAATCTGACTCATGGCATATGCCCCCCGCAATTTCAAAAATGTTCTACATTTTTGGGTTCTTCCTTATCTCTACACTTGACATGAGTCAGCTTGGTCGCACATGCCTGTCCCTGGTCGCACATATCTGTCTACTGCCTCATGCCTTTGAGCTTGCTTCTCAGTTCCCTTTAACTTCCCTCTGTGTTACGTTGATATTCTGCCATACCTTCACACAAATTATAATGTCGGACACGAATATCCGTCTATTCCCAAATAGACCTCGTGTGGCCTCAACCCCCTTTGTTTTCGGCAAGTTGAGGACCAACCTACTATGAGTCCCAATGTCCCACCCCGGACATTCCCATAAGGTTCCTCATTTATACCTCGGTACAAGCAACTGACACCCTCCCCAGCCCTTAAGCCCTGGGTGCAGGAACGTGTGTATTGCAGACATATCAATTTCACCCATATTTTGTTTAAGCTCTATTTTGCTCCTGAGTAGTCTATGCTACGACTGTGGATCTCTTTGGTGCGAGTACCTATGACTCTTGTATATGTCTTGTCAACGTGTGTGCGTGGTTGGCTGCCATTAGTTACTTGTGCTCTGTGGCTATCTCTTCCCTTTATTTGCCTTCTGTTTATCCCTGGTGTTCTTGCTACTAACTTTTTCCTTGTCGTGTTCCTAATACCATGACCCTTATATACCTTGATATACATCTACTACCATGCCAAAGTACTACATGTTAACATATTATATGTACAAAGTACTACCACTTGGTACTATTATCCATGGTACTGCTAATAATCCTACTCCACTATCCTTGTATTCTTTCTTTCACCTGTACTTGTACTCTGTTCTCTCTCTCTCTCTTCACTGTCACTCAACCTATTCTTATGTTATGTATATGTTACCACCATCAGCTAAATTTCTCCTACCAATTGTACATGTTTGTCTCTCCAATATACAATATTGTCACAAAACCTGAATAATATATACAATTGGACTCACATGTAATATTGCAAGCACTGTTCAAACTTTCACTCGCCCATCATTATCATCTCTGTGACAATATGTATTAATGGTAGTAATGTCTCATTTACCTTCTTCTTCTTTTCCTTTTATGTTATGGGTGTCATCTGTGATGTATCGTGGTTTTCGACCCACTGTCAACCTTCCTGCTCTAGTAGATGTCGATTCTTCTTTTTTCCCTTTGCGATCATTTATCAGTTTCTACCGACATTCATTTTATACGTTGTGTTACAATCAGGTAATAGTACAATCAATATTGTTACAATTACTATTACCATTACATGCATATTGATTACAAATATACATGGCATGATGATCATGATCATAAGAATGTACTGATGTCTATGTATGTAATTACAGCCATTAAAATGATATTTATCTCTATCTATGTGTATTATGAGTTTTGTTTATTGAATGATAGTGAATGTTACTAACTATTACTCCCTTGGTTGGTTCTGGCTGGTATCTGTCTTCGCTGACTGTATCTTCTACCCATCAGATTCCCAATCTTCCTTGCGTCTGTCGGTCTCAGCCTCTTCAGTCAGCTAGTGAGGTAGCATCTTTGAGGTACCTTCGACATTATCTCTTCTGCTCAGTCATTTACACCCCTTAACTATCTGAAATTAACAACAGCCTTGGGTGTATATATATCCATACATACATATTTACATTCACAATGGCATATTATATTACAGCAATCCTATCACATTTCCTACATTGACATGTTATCATGGTCAGTACCACAACGTGCCAACCACTGGACCAATCCCCTTGTATGAACGCATGGTTTCCTAGATGATAGTCTTACCGTATGCCCTATTGTACTATCGGGATTTTGTCCCTAATCTGACCAGATCATTTTATCATATAGTCGGTGTAACGTTTCTTAGGCCATGTTATTGCTAGCATTCACAGACTTCATGTATATATTTTAACCACACTATTACACCTCTGTACTGTTTGTATTTTTTTTTCTCTGATGACTTTACCACCTCATCATGTTACTTCAATCAACCTTATACCTATCAATGCATTCATTCTACTACAACATTTCTACCTGTACCAATCACATACACATAGCTTTTATACACTACAAGTATATACAAACATGTATACGACATAAACATAAATATGACATGTATATACAATATACCTATCCTACGATACGAGTTTCACGTAGGAACATGTGATGTCTCCTTAACCTGTAGTATTGTACAATGATTTGCATCTTCTTTTGTAATATATGTTGTTATTGATTTGAACTTATCTATTTCTTTTGTCTTTTCTTTCCTTTCCTCATCTGTTAACCCTATACTTTTCCAATACCTATTCCAATTCCTTATTTTGATGTCCTGTGTTCGTTTATTTATTTGATCTTTTGGAATTTCCTCTTGTTGCCATTGTGCTAACAGAGCGTCTGTGTCAATGTACCGTACGTGTGGCCTCTTTGGGGGAATTTCATTCTCCCAACCCGATTCTGTGTAGTCTGTAACATCTGTTTGTTTTATCTTCACCTTCTCTTTTGACCTTTGTTCTTGACTGTTTTTCTTGTTGCATACGCCCTCTTCGTCCTGTAACCTATACCCAGATATTGACCTACTCTCTTGTGCTGAACATGCTTGTTGTACCATTTGTTTTTCTAACCTGTTAGCACATGTGTGAGTCAAGTATGGCATAAAAAATTGTTTCACCATTGCTGTGCTGTCGTTGAACTGTGGACAATCCACTCTAAAGTTTTCCACACCAAAGACTACTTTCTCCTTTTCGTACTCTGTTAGGTCTGGCCTAAAATTTAATGTATCCCATGTCAGTTCTTGCTGTGTCAACTGTCTTAGCTCTTCGCGAATATCAACTGGTCCATGCCTATCGTCCATGATTGTGTCGTTACCGTCGGGACACATTCCCTGTACGGTCCCTGTACTAGGGTCCCTTGTTTGTCCTTGAATTCTTCTGTATTCTTCGCCTGTATGGTAAATGTCTGTTCCTATGTCTGATGGGTCATCATCTACTTTAATTTTAATGTCTTCTGTCGGGAATGTCCATGCCGCATCGCAATCTGCTATTTCTAAGTTCTCTTTTTCCCATTTGTTTATGTCCTGGGGTGTGCACTCTTTGACCTCTGGGATATTGCCCAATATTAGCTCCGTTGTGGGATGTGGTAACACTGCCGCTTTTTTCCGCCCTTTGTAGTAAGGACAGTCAATGTCTGTCCAAGCTACTCTATACTGCTCTAACGCCCCGCCAAATGTTCTGCACGTCACTCTGTCGTCTGTATAGTCTTCGTCTCTTACCATCTTCCTGTCTACCCCCACAATTGTTGTCCCTGTGTCTCTAACCATTTTCACTGCAAAACCATTCACTAATGCTCGTCGAACGTCCAGATTTCCGTTTGTTATGTATGCAGAGTTGGCTTCCTGCATATACACTTTGTTGTCAGTCATGTCGCCCTGACAGTCATACATGTGTGTTGCATTTGTGTCTTGTTGTTCATCCTCGTCACTGCTGGACATGGCGTATGCCATGTTGGTGTCTTCATTCAGTTTTCTCAGACTACACGTCCTTGCCAAGTGGCCATAGCTTCTACATAACCAGCATTTCAGACTGTCTCTATAGTCTGCATACCTATTGCTTCTTCTGACCGACATATTCTTGAGGTATGACTTATACTCAGGATTTCGGTCGCACATTTCCAACGACCCGTGTTGGCGATCACAATATTTACATTCTCTTACTGGGCCAGTTCGAACTACGTCCGCTTGTCTCGGTGGGATTTGTGTATATCTATTCATTGGTTGATATTTACTTCTGGGTCCGTATGATTGCCTTCGATCAGAGAACCTGGCAGCTGCTCCTACTATAAGTTCTGGCTGTGCCCCCTCTGCAAAAATCTCCCTATGGGCATTATAATACGCCTCACCCTTGGACTCCATTTCAGATATTGTGGCGCATTTATTTTCAAGCAGGAACGTTGCCATGGAGTCTGGCACAGCTGAAATAATTTTATCTCTCAGCATCAGGTCTCTGTGCTTTTCGGGGTCGTTGCCTACTCTAGCTGCCTTCAGCCATTTGTCATATAGAGATTGAGTTTCGGCCATGAAATCCATGAAGGTTTGGTTCGACTTTGGAGTCAGCACTCTAAATGCGGTTCTCAGACCCGCCTCATCTAAACTAAAATGTGCCAAGACTCTTTCCTTGACATAGTTGTAATCAGTTCGCCGATGCTCCGGGATGCCCTCTACCACCTTCAATGGCTCCAAGGCCAAATGCTTATGAAAGAGGATCGCCCACTCTTCAACTGGCACCTTGTAGTGGTTCATCAACACTTCGAAGTTGGTAACCCATGCAGAGATGGAATCCCCTTGTGCAAAGTTCCTGATGATACCTTGATATCTTCGAATGGGGTCCAATGCTTTGGCTGCCAACTTAGTTTTTTCAACTTCAGTTTCTTTCTCCAGTTCTAGCATCTTTACTTTAATACTCCCCTCCACATCTTTGTCTTTCAATGTTAATTGTACTGCCAGTTTCTCTTTTTCGAAAGCTAGTGCTGCCTCTTGTGCTGCTAATTTCTGTAGCTCAAGTTCTTTGGCGTCTTTAGCTGCCGCTTCTTGTGCTGCTAATTTCTTTTCTTCGAGTTCTGCTTGTGCTGCTAATTTCTGCCTTTCAAATTCTCTGACTGCTGCTCTATCTTCCCGTTCTTGCTTCTGATGTTCAGTCACTTTATTCTCCGCCCACGTCATAAGCTCTTTTCCTGTGAAACCACACTTCTCACCTAGAGCTATGAAGTCTGCCAAGGTAGACATGATTATCTGTTATCTATTAGTCCGATTATATATATCACTATCAGTACACGCAGTAAGTGTTGTCGCTGATCTTGTTTTGGTAACCTGTAACAGAAAAAGATTAACTAACCACCATCATCCCTGTGGAAGCACAATCTAATTCATCAGGCTGATTGCACAATACCATACAAAGGTGTCTAATAGCTCTCTGTCATTGAGCAGTACACATAGAAAATTAATTGGAATTAACTTGCCCTGTATATATCCAGCGATGTTTCCAGTGGCTTGATCCTGATGCTCGGTTCACTTCCGCTTGCTTCCGGGCTTGATCCAAATCAGCGTGGCCGTCCCCGTTTCACTCACAGGTCGACAAGGATAAACTTGGTCGTCAGGTGCAGCTCCACATCAATGGTGTAGATACCTCATAGTGTACTACTAACTGTCATGGAACACATTTCTGGAACAGATACTAGTTTTGACATAATTAGTCTATGCCAGCATTCTAATGCATGCAGCCCCCTGAATACGGCTTCACACTGTAATTCTTGTGGCAAGATGCCATAATGTTTCTGTATTTCTATTTTCCGGGATTTCCTAATATTAAAGTGTTGTCGCTCATGCACAACGCCAAGTTAATCAGAAATTATAACGTTGAGTATCGACGTATGTTCTGTTGTTTGTATTGCTGCTACTCATCTTCTTAGCTTTAGCAGAATTGGCGCTGACTGCTCCATTGTACTTTGCACCATGAATGCTAACTTCACTGATGATACCTCACTTTGAAACCATCACCTGAATCAAGTTGCCCCATATTCTTACTTCTGCTCTTCAATGTTTAATACCCGATTACTTTCCTGAGCTGTTGAACCTCGCTTACTGCGGGTTACTTTCTTGTACATAAGCTCAAGCGTCCTATGTTCCACACCTAGCCATGGTTTTCTGTTATCTATAATCCATGCGCTTGTGCTATTATCTTGTTGGTGTACATAGCCTTAAATGTTTATGGTTAATTGAAAAATCTGTAGCTGACAATACATACATACTTGTTCACTACCATACTAACCATTGCCTCAATTTTGCCGAGTTCTTTCGAAGGACGAATGCCCCCACGTTGCCAACGAGCCCTTTCTGACGTAACTAGGGGTATTGAGATGCGGCTACGTTGACACTCTTTATGAATTACACACTGATACACCGTGAACACAACTCGTCACCATCGAGTGATAGAATGGCATCATGTATTGTTTCCATGCGACACAATCACTGGGATATTCAAAGGTACACATACACCCACGACATTTGTTCACACACTGATTGGAGTACGTCCTGCTATCCAGGCTATCTAATCAACTACAATGGTCTACACATACACTCTTCTATCCTACTTACAGTCCTGCTAAACATGGTCGCATGGCGCCTACATTCACAGGCCGGCAACCTCTGCCCACAGCACACGACTCGACTCCGTGCTGTAACATGTCCACCCGCCTGGTCGCGGCAACGCTGTTCTCATCAATCGGTACACGCTTGAATTATCTAGCGTACACAGTTACTTGCCGTCGACGATTCTCGGCGTTTCATTGCCACAAGGGATCTTCAGTTCTCAGCCGACACACTTCTCTGCTTTCGTGATCTGTCTGTCATGGCTTCCCAACTCCGACTGACTCCCTTTGTCCGTGCGCCCTGCTCGACCCTCCTAATCACGTGGCCTCCTCCTCGCAATTCTATTGGCCACTATCTTTAGCCCGTTACCGGTGTCTTTTTCCTTATCACTCTCCGTGATTATTTATCATTAATAATGTTTCAACAATCTATGTTGCTGTTAACCAGGTCTTACGTAATCTGACTCATGGCACTGTGATTCAGTTTGTGTGTGGTGATCTCTGTGATTTGGCTTGCGTGGTGTGACTTCTGTGATTTTTCTTGTATGGTGTGATTTTATTTGTGTGTGGTGACATCTGATTTGATGTGTATGTGGTGTGTTTATTTGTGTGTGGTGATCTCTGATTTGGTTTGTGTGTGGTGATCTTTGTGATTCAGTTTGTGTGTGGTGATCTCTGTGATTCAGTTTGTGTGTGGTGATCTCTGTGATTTGGTTTGTGTGTGATGATCTCTGCGATTTGGTTTGTGTGTGGTGATCACTGTGATTCAGTTTGTGTGTGGTGAACTCTGCTGTCATTTGGTTTGCATGTGGTGATCTCTGTGATTTGGTTTGTGTGTCGTGATCTCTGTGATTTGATTTGTGTGTGTGGTGATAACTGTGATTTGGTGTGTGTGTGTGTGGTGATCTCTGTGATTCAGTTTATGTGTGGTGATCTCTGTGATTTGGCTCTCATGGTGTGACTTCTGTGATTTGACTTGTATGGTGTGACTTCTGTAATTTGGTTTCTGTGTTGTGATCTCTGTGATTTGGTTTGCATGTAGTGACCTGTGTGATTTCATTTTTGTGGTGATCGCTGTGATTTGGTTTGTGCATGGTGGTCTCTGTGATTTGGTTTGTGTGTGGTGGCCTCTGTGATTTCATTTGTCTGCGGTGATCTGTGTGATTTGGTTTGTGTATGTTGATCTCTGTGATTCAGTTTGTGTGTCGTGATGTCTGTGATTTGGTTTGTGTGTGGTGATTTCTGTGATTCAGTTTGTGTGTGGTGATCTCAGTGATTCGGTTTGTGTGAGGTGATCTCTGTGATTTGGCTTGCATGGTGTGACTTCTGTGATTTGGCTTGCATGGTATGACTCCTGTAATATGGTTTGTGTGTGGTGACCTCTGATTTCATTTGTGTATGGTGATTCGGGAGACCCAATTTAAATCCTCAGATTTTTTTCTGTTGGGAACAAAAAGAAAACCCTAACCTGCAGAGTTTGCGGCGACTGCACTAGCCAGGCGACCTTAATTCCTCAGGCTCAAACACCACCACCCCCCCCCCCCCCACCCCCACCCCAACATCTGCCTCACACTGCAAGGTACTATAGGAATTAATGACAGATTTTATTACTCACTCATTGCCTTACATGTTGAACAGGTCAACAAGATATTTGATACGGAGTGGAGGCTAGAAGTGGACACTCTTACCACTGACCCCAATGCCAAAGCTCCAGCACAAAACCTGATGGGAAGAGAAAGCAGCAAGCAGGCTCTCTCCGAGCTCTACCATGTGGACGAGGTGGAGTACTCAAGTACGTAGCAGTAATTTTCTTGCACATTTATTAATTTTTGGTTGCATTTATGTGGATGAGGTAGAGTACTCAAGTATGTAGCAGTAATTTTCTTGCACATTTATTAATTTTTGGTTGCGTTTATTTATGTGTATGAGGTAGAGCATTCAAGTATGTAGCAGTAATTTTCTTGCACATTGATTTAGTTTTTGATTGCCTTCGTTCGCTTTAAACTCAAGCGTAGCTACTACTAGTAGTTCCCATTACTTGGGAGAGCACTGGACTGATGTTTGTGTGTGGATTAGCTTTCCCTGTTAGCAGTGTCCCTTGCCATCGGGCAAATACACTTGGACTTCTGAAGTACTTGTAATTTACATCCCCAAGTCAGTTAGGAGAAGTCATCATTTTATTCCAGCTGACTGGTGTAGAGGTTGAACCTGCTACGTCTGCAAATCCCTGTAGAATTAGGGTAGGACCAAGAAGCGCCATGTGCCCCGTAGAGTTAGGTAGCACCAAGATTTGCTTTGTGTCCTAGAGAGTTAGAGTAGCACCAAGAAGTGCTTTGTGTCCTGGAAAGTTAGGGTAGCAGTTAGAAGTGCTTTGTGTCCTGGAAAGCTATGGTAGGACCAAGAAGTCCTTTGTGCTCTGCAGAGGTATGGTAGCTTAACAACCTGGTAGATATAATTTTTTACGGGTTTAATACACTTGCACAAACTCGGTGCAATCGAAGCTACACATTTGGCTCACGTTGACAACTTCAGCCCATCTGCTATTCCTGCACTATGATGACACCTTTATGCACACCTTCATACACATACTTTGCGTATACATCATTCATTTATACACACACCAGCTCACACGTGCACTTATACATGGACACTATGATCATTATCTCTCACACTCACCTCTTTGACACACATACACGAGACATACTCGCTCTTTTATGTCAGTCTTTGTCAGATTTGATTGAGCTACTGTATGACAGTAGACGGTACTACCTGCTTTCTGTCAGCGCCAGTAATGAAAGACTTATCCCCCTGCGCTTGGCAACCTCTTGTGGTTTTGCCACCATTATCATTGCATATGCACCGACACTTGATTCCTCTGATGATGTGAAGGATTCGTTCTATGAGGAGCTAAACTCTGTGTGCCTTGGAAAATATATCATTTGCATGAATGAAAATTGGCAAAGGCTGTTGGAACATTGCACCAGAAATGACCTATATGTTACAATCTCCTTCTTTAAAACAAAAGTGCTGCATAAGGTCACATGGAGAGTGCTGACTGTGATACGGATCATTCTTTTGTTGTTGTAAGAGTTAGACTGAGACCAAAGAGAATCTACACAGTTAAACACAAATCTAGCTCCAGGGTTAATGTTATTAACACCCACGATCCTGATTAGTGCTTTGAGTTCCAACAGCAACTTGAAGACGCTTTCACTGATACATCAGAAATTTGTACAGCAAGTGAAAAGTGGAGTAAACTTAAGGAAACTCTTTAAAGAACAGCTGTAGAGATTTACGGCACTGTGGATCATAAGAGGCAGGACTGGTTTGCGGCAAACAGTCAGACACTGCAGCCCTTGATTGATAAAAAGAAGATAGCTCTCTTAAGAAATAAGGAAAGAACAACGCGTAACACTCTCAGTGAGTTTAAGCAAGCTAAGAAGGATGTACAAAAGGCTGCCAGGCAGTGTGCAAATGACTATTGGATCAAGTTATGTGAGTCCATTCAAAACGCAAGTGATAAGGGAAACATTAGAAGCATATATGAAGGGATAAAGAAAGCCTGTGGTCCAATGATGAAAAGAAGTGCACCACTGAAAACCTTGACTGGAGAAATCATCACTGAAGAGAAACAGCAGATGGACAGATGGGTAGAGCACTATTTGGAGCTTTACTCAAGTGAGACCAAGCTAGCGGATGATGCCCTCAACGCCATAGAGGCCCTGCCAACTCTTGACCACCTGGGCACACTTCCCACCATAACAGAAGTTAAGTGTGCTATAAATGAACTTGCATCTGGCAAGGCTCCAGGTAAGGATGAGATTCCAGAAGAGCAGAGGTTCCCAAACCACGGCCAGCGGGCCACTTGTGGCCCGCCAGCTGTCATAAAGTGGTACGCGCGGCCTCGTTATTTAATATAATATATATTATATAATTTCAAAAATGCACTCAGAGCGCCCCGTCAGTTGCGATAATTTACTCTGCTCGTGGTTGTTATGCTCAGATATTATCGAATGCGCCTGTTCAGTTCGCAATGAAACATTATAAAGTTCCCATATCCCAGCCTTGTTGGCCAGTCAGAGTGCGCAAGGCGCCATGTTGTTGTCTGTTACAACTGTTTAGCAGATTCGATAGTATTGTGTTGAAATTACATTTTTATTTTCAAATAAAAATTTATCATTAAAGCCTATAAACATGTGTGTGGAAAATATAAAATCAAACAATGGTAAAAAGCGAAAATGTGAAGACGTTGCTTGTCGTGAATTCAACGGCAATTGGACGGAGAAATTAATGTTTATGCCTAGCTGTAGGGTAAACTTCTGTTTGCACAAAACTGGCCTATGTAGATTAATAATGATGGCTTCTGGGACCTTTAACAAGTGACTATTTTGTGTGTTAAATGTGCCATCCAATCGATGACCTAGGAGGTTTGTGGTGTGTAAGCTTGGCCAGTTGTGTCTTCATTATTCAAATTCACTACAGGAAAACATTGTTTTGAATATTGTATATTGTTATTGATATTATTAGTTAACTACATGTATCAAGTGAGTATATATTGTTTATACTTTGTTACTGAAGTCATTTGTACATTGTTTATACTTTACTGAAGTCATTTGTTAATTACATGTAATGAGTGATTACACATTGTATATATTTGCAATAGAAGTTGTTAGCAATATGTATTGAGTGATTATACATTGTGTATAGTTTACAACAGAAGTTGTTAGTAATATATATTGAGTGATTACACATTGTATATAGTTTACAACATAAGTTGTTAGCAACATGTATTTAGTGATTATACATTGTATATAATTTGCAATAGAAGTTGTTAGCAATATGTATTGAGTGATTATACATTGTGTATAGTTTACAACATAAGTTGTTAGCAATATGTATTGAGTGATTATACATTGTGTATAGTTTACAACATAAGTTGTTAGCAATATGTGGTGAGTGATTACACATTGTAAATAGTTTATAACATAAGTTGTTAGCAATATGTGGTGAGTGATTACACATTGTAAATAGTTTATAACATAAGTTGTTAGCAATATGTGGTGAGTGATTACACATTGTAAATAGTTTACAACAGAAGTTGTTAGAAACATGTATTGAATGATTGTACATTGTATATAGTTTTGCAACAGAAGTTGTTAACAACATGTATTGAGTGAGTTTACACTGGTTATCCCCAGGACACCGGAGGTACTCTTACCCCCACATCCACCAGCCCCTGCGGTCTCTGTCCAACAAGTCACTGACAAAAGCTCACAGGCCAAAGAAGAAAAGCAAGAAAAAAAAGAGGGACAAGACAGCAGATTTTCCTTCGCAAGGCGCGGTCAAGAGTCCTCCTATTGTAGAAATAGATGAAGAGGTGTCACCCCGAGGTGGGGAGTACTATGATGTAAGTGTTTGAGAGAGAGAGAGAGATGTGTATCATATTTATCATTGTATCATATTCGTCATTGTATCATATTTATCATCATTTCATTTTTATCAACGCTTCATATTTATCATTGTTTGTTTATACTCCCTCTTAAGCATGAGGTTCTTAACTGATTCAGTGCCATGGGATGATTAAGCATCTTTAGTGACTTGCTGTATCTGCCATAGGTTTATATATTGCTGAAATGTTGTCACTGCATTATAATAATGTGTCTGCTACATTATTAACAACTTTAAAGTTCGAACTGTGACACAACCTTGCTTCCCATTTTCCACCATCCATATTTGTTTGTACAAGCTGAAAAATTCTTATGGCTGTAGAAATGTGGTTCCTGAGGAAAATGCAAAGAATACCATGACAGAGAGAAAAACCAATGACCAGGTCCTACAAAAAACAAATGAAAATCGTAAACAGATTAGGGAAATTAGACATAGAAAATCAAAAATTTTGGTCACTTTAAAAAAAAAAATTGTGCATATTCTATTTGCAGGACATCGTTGTCAACACCAGTATTTTACTACTGTTGTTGATGTCTTGGCAAGTTTTACGTTATGAGAAGAAATAAATTGGAGAACTTGGTGACAACTGGCAGGATCGAGGGGAAGAGAACAAGGGGAAGGCAGAGAAGTAAATACTTGTATGGCTTGGCCACGTTGTATGGTTGTCACCAACTGGCTTGAGGTAGCTCCCTGTTGGGCAACCACCCAGCCAACATCATTTTCTTCTGCTGGTGTTAAGTTCTGGATGCAGTTTAAGATCCCCTAACTCTGTCAGAAGGAACTAATTGTTACCCCAGATCCCAGAGAGAAAACGTGGAACAAATGTCTGTTATGCTGATTTAAGACACTGTCCCTGATACTCAAGAAAACAGCCAAGAAGTGGCTCGTTGAAGATAGAATATATCTATATAGATTTGGCTGTACTTGGTATCACCAGAAGTGAGAAAGGAGGAGTTAAGACATGCAACGTAATCTGGTTACTTATGACTGCATAGGCAAGATACCTCCCGGACATAGATTCCCACTTCTGGACAATATGTGTGAACCCCCACTAAATGATACAATAATGTGTGTACTTGATACGCTACACAAACATTTATAAACATTTAGAATTATACGGACAAATTGAGTTTTAAAATACAACAACTGTGTTTATTATTTCTAATCTTGATGATCATATGATGATGATGATGATGATTATGGTATGGTATACGTAACTTATGAGGTCACATAGATCATGCTTCCCCCAGTGAGACGCAGTTCACTGTCAGATTGAAGGAGTCCAAATTGGTCCCTCACAAGGCTAAGTCACTTCCTGATATGGGTTGTTGACTGTCCATTGCTCCTAAGAGATCTGGAATGAAACGAACAGAGATGGGTAGTATCTACGTCTACACATCTCAAAACACATATGTCTATACATTCATATAAACATACATTCAAGTCATAATATATGATGGTATGATGATATATATGATGGCATGTTACATAAACATATATCAGTTCTAATATATATATATATATATATATATATATATATATATATATATATATATATATATATATATATATATATATATATATGTATATATTAATAAAACTATTTAGAACATCTATAGCTCAAAACATACATATTCATATACATTTGTGTAATGGAGTGTTTCCCATATAAGTTCACCTCACTTACACTCTCCCTTTCTGATTCATTCATACTGTCTTGTCGGAAGGGACTGGTCGCACAGTCCTGTCGAACATTAAATGCCTTCCCTGAATCTGTCTGGGATATTGAATGTCCTAAGTCATGTCTGTCCTCATGCAGACATCATGCAGACTAGGTGAACTAGTGCCATTCCTCAAACCAAGTGGATTCACCACAATCTTGGTAGGCACTCAAAGTGTTGGTCCAAATAATCAATGTTAAATTGACGCTATCCAGAGACTGGTAACTCTCAGGAATTTCTCCTAAGTAGTCAGTCTCCCCAATGTTTAACATCATACAGGATGAATCTACATGTATCTCCTGTACATGCATAAGCCACACGCTCATGTAGCTTGGATAATGGATTTCTCCAAATTGTCACATACAACAAATCAGACAACCAAGTAGTGAATGCAAGAAGAAAATAGTTCTCAGTGAAATCGTAAAGCTAGAACTGGAACATTAAGTACAAAGAAAATCCACGAGTGTAAAGTTTGGGAGAATAAACAGAAACAAGAAACTATAAGGCCTTCAGACTAGCAGACAAACTCAGAATAATGGTATTACCTGGGTTATAGCTAGGAAATCCTGTCATACGACTTCGTACAGAAGTCCAACAGAACGAAATGTTAATATTTCTCCAGTAGGTATCCTAAGAATGCTATTGTAAATTTGCGTCTGAAGTCTTGCTGGCCATGCATGTAGTTTTATTCTCTTCAACCCTGGCTAGTTTTCACGTTGGCTAATTAATATGCCCCATATTAATTAACTCCACCTATTTTTCCATGTACGATGACGGGATGGATTAAGTCCCAAACTCTTCTCACCCCTCCTCCTTTCCTGTGAAGGGTAGTTTCATCTGTCAATCAAATTGACCGATGCCCCCCACGCCTGAAACAATGAAACATGCTTTGGCGGCAATGCAGTTGCGTCATTACCTTCCAATCTGCTGTTACCACCCGCCTTCCTGGGTTGCTGGAAAAAAGGTGTCAGCCATGTGTTCCTACTTTGCCGCTGTATTGCAGTGAGGTGTTAGGCATCTGGTTCTAATTTCTCCCTTGTGGTGGCAATTGCAGACGTTGTCCTGGCTCCACAAAGTCTGGACTTTTAGATAAGGTGTTAGGCCTGCATTATATTGCCGTCTTTGGATCACACGGGTTTTCCCCTGAGTAGCATGTCCATGTATCAATTCATCTCCAGCCCAGATTTCACACTTTTCGGTCTTTCTCTCCCCTGGTACTGAAAACAATGAGTTGTCAACCTTTGATAGAGCCCGCCGACTGGTGCCGTGATGTTTTTACGTTTGATCTGGACATCAAAGCTTTCTCAGACCTAGCATTACAGAAATGATGGGGCGTGGGTGGTCAAAATGTAATTTTCTCTTGTTTGCAATCTCTGTTAGTTTTTCCTTATTCCTTGGTTGGGGACTAGATTATTTTCTGGTGGATAATTATTCTTTTACATAGAGAATGATAGAATAATTCTTGTGGGCTCTTTAATTCCTTTCAAACTTGTGTCATTCGGATGCTGCCGGGGCTGTCCCGCCACAATGGTCGAGACAAGAACACAGAGCTGATCCACAACTCTGGTGATCGAGTGAGATGGCAAAACAAAGTTGTGGCGTGCTGATGAGCGTAATCTAGCCTAGGAATCAACATACAGCTGAAAGATGCTGGTGTTGACAGCAATATCCTGAAACAGGATGGAAACGCGGAAAATAAAAAAAAGCTACCTTTTATTTTGCCCCTGAATCTGTTAATGTTGATGTGGCTGAACAGTTAGGTTGTTTTTTAATTTCCCGCTCACTTTGAACTTGAGCATAGTCCATGCTGGACTGATTTATGCGGTTATATCTTTATGCGGCTAGTCACCACAACAACCTATATTTTCCTTAATTGTGTTGGGTAAACTTGCATTACTTTGTGTCATTTTGTAATACCGATGTGGTCTGCATAAATGATGGTAGGCCGACAAGAATGGCAATGAGGCCTGGCGATGCAGACACATCTATTGACTTGGCACTTGTCTCCCAGTCATCAGTCCTTGATGTAAAGTGGAGTGTTTTGAATGACCATGGGAGTGATCACATGCCATGCTCAGTCCTAATCTCTAAACCCAGGAAAGTTAAAGCTGGGAGAGCGCGCAAGACCTTCCGGTATGAGTGGACCGATTGCCTTCTTGGACGCCTCAGACAAGGGGCATGCAACAGGACTGTTAAGACTCCCTTTTTGCAGCCCCCATGGTGGACCCCAGAAGTAGACCATGCTTGGAAAGCAAAGAGAGCTGCAGTGAAGCAGCTAAAGAAAGTGCGACAGACACTTTGAAGCTCACGAGAGGAAGTGGACACAGCGGAAAATGTCAAGAAAGACAAGGTGGAGGTCTTCAAGTGCTGTGCTGCAGAGGGCAAAATGGGTATGTTTCATGAAGGAGATTGGAGGGGATAAAACACTGCAAAAATTTTGGAAACTGCACAGGCAAATGCAGAGAAAAGATCGGCCGATGACAGTGGAAACAATATATAGAGATGATGGTGTTCGCGTGACAACAGACAAAGAGAAAGGGGAGGCGTTTCTCCAGAGATTTTTTAGAGCAGACCAATCATAATGATGCGGACACCAGGGATGCAGTTAGAGAGGAGCTATTTGGCACCACGAAGAATATGCAGTATGAAGACATCATACGGGTGGAAGATGTTAAACACATTTTGAAAAAGGCAAAAGACACGGCACCAGGGCCCGATGGGGTCAGGTATGGTCACATGAAGGGTTTGAGCGAAGCAGACCTGGAGGAGATGACCGACTGCTTTAACCAGAGCATTAGGACAGCATCAGTACCGCAGGATTGGGTGCACAGCTATCTCATCTCTTTCCCAAAACCATTCAAGGATAATTCAAAGCTTAGTGGCTTTAGGATCATCACCCTTCAAAATACATTTGAGAAGTTTCTAGAGAAGATAGTCGCTGTCAAGCTGCAAGAGTTCTTGGAAAGGGGGAAGCTTCTTCCAAGAGGCCCGGGGAGCTACAGGCCAGGAAAAGATACCTGGTCAAATGCAGCCACTTTTGCCTTTGATGTTTATGAGGGGTTCCAGGGTAGACAGGAAACGATGGCGGTAGCGCTTGATCTTGAGGATGCTTACTATAGAGTTTGATATGGTATTTTGATGACCGCACTGATGGAGAAGGGGGTCAATCCCTGGTTGGTGAACTGGATAGCAGCCGTCCTGCACTCTAGTCGGGTTGCTCTCCGTCTGGGCGCATGGACCTCAGAGCCACATATGTTAACCCCGGGACTGCCACAGGGATCTGCAAACCTAGAAGCACCAGGGGTTGGAAGAATACTAACATATGCAGATGATATTCTTGCATATAGGCAGGGGAGAGATAGGGAGCAAACAGCCCAGGAGTTACAGGCGACAGTAGATAAAGTGATTGACTGGTGCACAGAAATGAGTGCTGTCATCCACCCGGAAAAGGCGGCTGCAATGGACATAGAGCAGAGAATGCTTTTCACACTATACCAGCACTTGATCCTCTCAGTAATTGATTATGGATTAGGTCTGCTCACTGTCTCAGAGAGTCAGCTGGTGAAGTTAGAGCGCATACAGAACGAAGCTATGCGGGTCATTTTGGGATGCACTAGAGACACCCCAGTAGTGTATATGCGTTACATCCTTGGTTTGCCAACTGTTGCTGGTAGGCTCAAGGTGATGCAGGTGAAGGCATACCTCAGAGTAGCTGCAGACACAGACCACCCACTGCATGAGGCGCTGGACGCAGTTAAGGGTCAGCGACTGATAAGAGGGAAATCATGGATGGCTTCAGGCGGAGGATACGATCAGACAGGTGTGCCCCTTGGGGAACATTAGGCGTGGAGAGGAGTGGGTCAGAGTGCCAGCGGAGCAGTCAGACTTGTGCAGAGTTATAATCACATTAAGCCGGGAGTGCATGGAGTGGCCAGCAGGGGCCACGGAAGTGGAAATCCAGCAACTAATTCAGGACAATGCTCACTCGAGTGATGTGATTATCTACACAGATGGTTCGGTGTCAAGAGGTGAGAGAAGTGGCTGGGGGTTCATAGCCAAAGCTAATGGTCGATGTTTGGGGCAGGAGAGCCTGGCATATGATACCACAACATCCAGCTTAAGAATGGAAGTGGAGGCAGTCACTGCGGCTCTCCGCTGGATGGAGAATACGACACACACACACATCGTGATTGTAACTGACTCAGAAAGCATGCTGACGAGGGTGAGGACGGGCAGACTTCGTGCGGAGTGGCTTGCTTCGCTTCGGAGGTCACGGGTGACAAGCATCGCCTGGATCTTTTCTCCGGGGCATGCCGGTGTGCTGGGAAATTAACAGGCGGACAGATTGGCTGGCTCTGCAGAACTTGGTGGAGTATTGATACAGGACAAGGCAGACGTGGTTGCGGCCTTGTGGGAGCACGTGCACACCTCGGAGGAGCAAATGGATTACCATGGTCTGGCAAGAATGAGACAACGAGGAGTGATGAAGGGATCTGGCCGACGCTCAACGCTCAGAGGAAAGGCGAGACGGACTTATAATCAGATTGCTACTGGTACTATTAGTGTTGGAACTCTTCGCTGGCTGCTGAGGATGGGGATGGTGCACTTATGGGAATGCCCCGAATGCTGTGATGTTGATTCCTAAATCAATCAATCAATCAATCAATCATTTTGTAATACCTTGAATATATGAAGGCATTACACTTCCCACCTAGTGACAGTATTTGCTGTGTAACTGCCTTTACCTTTCCTTGTTGGAGAGGAGATGGGCATTATAAAGTAGATCTCATTGTTCTACCTAGTTTTTGTGTGAAGGCCTACCACTCCAACTGTCTTCAGAATGTTGTATGGAATGTTCTGTTACCTGTTTTTAACAACAGTATTCACTAGTCATGTGTTAGCTCAGTCATATCTAAGACTGTATGACATTAGACGGTACTACCTGCTTTCTGTTGGCGCTGAATGTTGCGCAGCACTTACCACACCCCGACATCCCACATTGTGCCAATGGCTTTGGGCGGAGAAGCACAATTGGGAGGGTACAAGCCTTACCCTAGTGCAAGGAAATGCAACCTAAAGACTAAATGTCATGACATGGCCAGCAACAGGAATAGGATTGAAGCTCTGACAGGCGGACAGTTAGAGCAATGCTTTGCTGATATGGCAGCTTCTGCAGCTTGTCCTGTTCCAGATGTATTGGTGTTACCTTTCCTCTAGAGTGAACTAGACAGGCCGAGAGAGGGATCATGCTGCATTGACAACACATGGTCTCTAAATTCAGCCCAGGTTTTGTGCTCTGGAGAGTTATATCTCCATTTTACAAACTATCATCTATCAAGATGACCAGGTGCCAGTCATTTGCTAGTGAATTTCCCTTCACTGCCATGCTACCTATTTGCATAGTCAAGTTTTGTTGTTTTCTCTTTCAGGACTCGGGAAGTAGCTCTGCCAGTGATGAGGAACTGGATGATGACGATGATGATGATGTTGGAGAGGAGCAGGATGAGCAGCCATATCCCGGCATGATCACTTCTCCGCTGTCAGCTCCAGCGATGAGCATTGTGCCAGATAGTCAGACACCTTCTACGGTGACGTCAGCATCATCACACAAATCACTGTCTCCCATCAAAACACCGTCATCAGATGAACACATTGCTCAGGTACTTGGCAGTGTAATGTACTGCAGCTAAGATATCGGGGAAATGTATGTAAATGTTAAACGAGCTGAGTGCAGCTAAGATATCGGGGAAATGTATGTAAAGTAAACGTTAAAGGTCAAAAGCAAGAACATTGCACTAAGTTTTACCCCATCTAGCTCCGTCTTGTTCCGAGAACTGCAAGCTGCCTGCCGAGATTATCACCCAAAGCACGAACTCCACAACTCCAGCGATTATACCCAGCAGTCTCCAGGAATATTGCTCACTCTGAAGATCCAATGGCAGATGTAAATTATAAAGTGTATGCTGTGATTTGTTACTGCCCTGCCAAAATTCTAGAAATGAGAAGAGCTACATGTGGGAGCCCCGATTGCATAATGGTTAGTGCGCTTGTCTGCCAAGACAGTGGTCCCAGGTTTAATTCGCAGTGGTGTAAGGAGTATCTTATTACTTGTAATATCTTGTCTCCATAACCAACAGCAGTGGCACCATAAAAAAGAAGCCCAATACAGGCTGACCAGCAGTGCAGCGTGGAACAATATTAAGAACCAGTGGCCCAACAACAGCAAACACACTGGTGTAACACTGAAGACATGTCACAGCATACTGATCTGGGTCATAGATCATTTGGCAATTACTCGATAAGAACATCAGGGCTAAAATGTTCAGAGAAGTTGTTAGAATATTCTAAACCAAGAGGAAGAGAAGCACTGACATTCAAGATAAACTGAACATAGATAAAACCTGGATCATCGAGCGCATCATTATCAGAAATTGAAATTCTTTTGCCATATTAAATATTAACTGATGTGAAAGGAGCCGTTATGGAAGGCATGGATCCTGGAAGAAAAGGTAGTGGTGTAACAGCAAGAAGATGGCTACGCAGCATGGCAGACACCTTGGGCTTGTGGGTGTAGGAGGTGGCAGAACTGGCCAGGTATGGAGAAACTTTTTGGAGGGATGTGATAAGATCAGTATTGATAACTAGAGAGATTAACAACGCATTAGTAATGAGGCTTGTCAAATGTGTATATTCAACACTACTATATGGCGCGGAAGCCTGGACAATGAAAAACAGTTAGAAAGTTGAATAGAGGCCCTGGAGATATGGATATACAGAAGAATATGTCGTATTTCATGGAAACAAAAACAATCAAATACAGAGGTTCTAGAAAAAAATGGGAAGGAAAGAAATAAAACAGACGCAATTAAAACACCATACTGGAGGGTAAGGTTGAAGGCAAGCGAGCAAGAGGTAGACAATGATACAAGTGGGAAGATATCATCAAGAGATGGATGAACATCAGTCTGATAGAATGTACAGGCAGGGCGAGAGACCGTGTTGGAGATCCATTGCAGCCAACCTTCATTGTCAAGATAGCACCTGATTGATGAGAGATATCAGGTACAGGACCTGCTACATAATGACACCCAGTCTTCTTGAGTTTCAGGCAGACATATGTCTGTAAGATGTTCTGCCCATTTTCCCTTGTAAATCTCTGGTACCCATTTTATGTCAGCAATATTGGTAGAGCTGGTCTCCGTGGCCAAAGGCTTGCAAACCGCGGTTCGTGAGCCACTTACCAGGCGTTTGAAATGCAGCCACGACCAATTTGTGCAGCAGACAATGTTGCGTTGCGTTATAACGTGTTGTATGGGAGCTGGTCGTTCAGAAAGCAATGGCAAACTACTGAATGTAAAAACTTGCCTAGTACATCAACAGCAACTGAAAACTGCAACATCCTGCAAGGAATATGCAACATTAAAAAAAAAATATTCGTAGATAAATGCTTTTGAATATAAATGTTATAGACAGGCTCTAAGATTATCTTTGATACAGAACAGAACAAATGCATCCACACAGCAAGAACTGAATATTGAAGGGGGTTGGCTATTAAAGACGATAAAACAAAGAAAATTGAAATATTTTGGTCACTTGAAACGGCATGAAAGTTTGGAGAGAACAATAATGGAGGGATGTATGTTCGGGAAGAGAGGAAGAGGAAGGCCAAAGAGACGATGGGTGCAGGATATGACAGACGATCTCTAAATGGGTGTATCGAACGCGGAACATCTTGCTCATGACCGAGAAGTTTTCCGGAAGGTTGTTATGGGAGCGAGGTTCTGCAAGGGACATGCTAGTGAATAAATGAATACTGGTAAAGGAGCACAGTCCAACCTCTAGTGGTCGTTGAATGCTGGCAGGTGCACTGACCACTTCCACCACTAACAAGTAGTACAGTCAAGAGGGTTGACTTCATTGTGCCAGGTTTTACCTCATCAGACTCGGCCTCTCTCTGCAAAACAGCAAATCACTTGCCAAGACATCACACAACGCACAAACTCTGTAGCTCCAACAATGACCCCCAGTCTCTGGAAGAATTACTCACTGTCTGAACAGTGCAGCCTGCGGAACAAATCCATGGCCTTCAAAGCATGAGGCAAATGGCTTAATCACTTGTCCACAAAGACTCCTGACGACCACTACCCTGTCATTTACATGTATGTAACAGGTTTCCAGGAGAGATTTCTCCTAGATGATCCTACCATGGAGCATAGAATAACGATGGGTAAGTGCATGTCTCAGAATCAGTGTCACAAAGGAGCATCCATTGCATGACGTGCTTAATAGAAGAAAGGGAAACAGACTGAAGTGGGATAAATCATGACGGTGTCTGGCTGAAGACACTGTAAAACTTGTATTTAAACCCATAAATATTTAGTTTGGGCAAGAATGGGTATCAATTCGCCCAACCTGGCATAATTGTTATCTTGTCTGTGAAAGTCTACATGGAGTGTTGATGCTTCCATCATAGATCTCTTGCTGCTGGAAATACTGTGATGGTTATCTTACATTGAGTGTTGATGCTTCCATCATAGATCTCTTGCTGCTGGAAATACTGTGATGGTTATCTTATATTGAGTGTTGATGCTTCCATCATAGATATCTTGCTGCTGGAAATACTGTGATGGTTATCTTATATTGAGTGTTGATGCTTCCATCATAGATATCTTGCTGCTGGAAATACTGTGATGGTTATCTTACATGGAGTGTTGATGCTTCCATCATAGATATCTTGCTGCTGGAAATACTGTGATGGTTATCTTATATTGAGTGTTGATGCTTCCATCATAGATATCTTGCTGCTGGAAATACTGTGATGGTTATCTTACATGGAGTGTTGATGCTTCCATCATAGATATCTTGCTGCTGGAAATACTGTGATGGTTATCTTACATGGAGTGTTGATGCTTCCATCATAGATATCTTGCTGCTGGAAATACTGTGATGGTTATCTTACATGGAGTGTTGATGCTTCCATCATAGATCTCTTGCTGCTGGAAATACTGTGATGGTTATCTTACATGGAGTGTTGATGCTTCCATCATAGATCTCTTGCTGCTGGAAATACTGTGATGGTTATCTTACATGGAGTGTTGATTGCTTCCATCATAGATATCTTGCTGCTGGAAATACTGTGATGGTTTATCTTACATGGAGTGTTGATGCTTCCATCATAGATCTCTTGCTGCTGGAAATACTGTGATGGTTATCTTACATGGAGTGTTGATGCTTCCATCATAGATCTCTTGCTGCTGGAAATACTGTGATGGTTATCTTATATTGAGTGTTGATGCTTCCATCATAGATATCTTGCTGCTGGAAATACTGTGATGGTTATCTTACATGGAGTGTTGATGCTTCCATCATAGATATCTTGCTGCTGGAAATACTGTGATGGTTATCTTATATTGAGTGTTGATGCTTCCATCATAGATATCTTGCTGCTGGAAATACTGTGATGGTTATCTTACATGGAGTGTTGATGCTTCCATCATAGATATCTTGCTGCTGGAAATACTGTGATGGTTATCTTACATGGAGTGTTGATGCTTCCATCATAGATATCTTGCTGCTGGAAATACTGTGATGGTTATCTTACATGGAGTGTTGATGCTTCCATCATAGATCTCTTGCTGCTGGAAATACTGTGATGGTTATCTTACATTGAGTGTTGATGCTTCCATCATAGATCTCTTGCTGCTGGAAATACTGTGATGGTTATCTTATATTGAGTGTTGATGCTTCCATCATAGATCTCTTGCTGCTGGAAATACTGTGATGGTTATCTTATATTGAGTGTTAATGCTTCCATCATAGCATCCCTTCAGTCTATAGCTGGGTTGTGAGTTAATTTGATTTACTCTGGCTTTGTTATTACTGTCATTATTTAAATGGTCATCATATCTCCTTGCAGGTATACTCCTATACTGTCATTTAAATGGGAAATGTATCTCCTTTTAGGCAGACTCCAATACTGTCATTATTTACATGGGAAATGTATCTCCTGGCAGGCAGACTCCTATACTGTCATTATTTACATGGGAAATGTATCTCCTTGCAGGCAGACTCCTATACTGTCATTATTTACATGGGAAATGTATCTCCTTGCAGGCAGACTCCTATATTGTCACTATTTACATGGGAAATGTATCTCTTTGCAGGCAGACTCCTATATTGTCACTATTTACATGGGAAATGTATCTCTTTGCAGGAAGACTTCTATGCTGTCATTATTTACATGGGAAATATATCTCCTTGCAGGCAGACTCCTATATTGTCACTATTTACATGGGAAACGTATCTCCTTGCAGGCAGACTCCCACACTAGAAGGGAGTCGAGACATGCAGGCCAGCTGGAAGACCCGAATGCTTCAGACACAGCTGTACTAGTTGACCCAGATGATGAAGATGAGGATGAGTGCTCGTCAGATCCAGGCATTTCCATTGTGTGGAAGTCAACTCCATGCTAAGACAGTCAGGAGAAGTGTTTCCTCGGACCAGGATTCCTTCGGTGTGTCTTATGTGGAGGAGGCCGTCCCTTCTCAACGTCCTGCTCACCTGGCTTTGGAGGACTCTGATGATGTGGGAATTCCTTCTCCCGTGGCGACTTCAATTGCTCCACGAAGACCGAGCCTTGGTGGGAAGGTGTCTTTTGTTTTAGGTACGGGAACTGTGAGCTGGTGATTTATTGTATGTGTAATGTTGTTGTGAGTCAGGTCTTAGATATGGCTGTGCTACCGTATGATGGTAGATGGTGCTACCTGCTGTCTCTTAACATTGAATGTTGGGACTTAATCAGATATGACTGAGCAGTCATAACAGTAGATGGTACTATTTGCTTTCTGTTAGCAGACCTCTTTTCACTGGCATGAGGCTTTGGTTGTTCAGAAAGCAGTTGCCAACTAGTCAGTCACAAACAGCCAATAAATGCTGAGGTTGAATGCAACATCTTGTAAAGAACGTGCGTCTAACTTTAAGTGTGACTGTTCTTTTGCATATGGAGGACGATTCAATTCTATACAGGCATAATGAAACAATAGTCCATTGACCCGCCATAACCACACGTCCGGTTCATTCACTCCATTGTAAGTCATCATACACGCTGATCATTTGGATTACATATCCAGCCATAACAAGGATACAGATAATTAACTTTATATTTATATTTTCATGTGGTGTTTTTCATGTAGTTGTGTCGGTTTGTGTTTGTTTATCCTGTGCTGACGAAAGCCTTGGCCGCAATGTCCATTTTGGTACTTGTAAACATGTTCTAGTAAAGCTCACAATCTGCGTCTCATTTTCTGGTGATTCATTCATAATGAAACAAGTAAATTTTGCAATGTTTTGACACATTTCTTCTTCTATTCTTTAGAAGCAAATCAAGGCATAGGATTTGTATGACTTTTAAATGTTATGTTCTCTTGTATTGATTTTGCTTTAAAAAGATGAAGACAGGGCTACATTCTCTCTCCATAACTGTTTAACATCAATGCAGAAAATTTAAAGCCAAAGATACAAATGATGAAACCAGTGCCCACTTTGATCTGTTCACACCTAATCTTCAATTGCCAGGTGATGATGTTGGCTCGACCACTGTCCAGTCTGACGACACGTCTGATGCCGGTCCCAGGGATGCCAAGGCCGCAGGAGGCCAAGATGGCGACAAGGACAATGGAAGGAGAAAGAAGCGACGGGGTTATGAGAGTCGAAGAAGGGGCAGCAGCGCCGGTGATAGGCAGGATACAAGACATTCTGTGGCTAAGGTCTCCAGGTGAGTTGAGTTTAGTTTAGTGGAGAACCAACATAACAGCACTTGGGACATTCCCATGCCTGCTCATTCCTCATGTGCAACAGCCAGTGAAGAATCCCGATACTGATGGTACTAGTAGCAGTCAGATTATGTGTCCGGCGGGTCCAGGTGAGTTAATGGAAGAGTAGATTTGAGCCGAAGCAGCTGTTGTTGTTGGTCATTGTCAAAGCTGATCAGTTTACGGAGTTTGTTGAGATCTTCTTCTTGTGTCACTCACATGAACCTCGTTGCCTCTCTTATTGCAAGCACAGCTATGCCACTCTGTCCTGTCTTTCTTGTTGCAAGCACAGCTATACCACTCCGTCCTGTCCTGTCTTTCTTGTTGCAAGCACAGCTATGCCACTCTGTCCTGTCCTGTCTTTCTTGTTGCAAGCACAGCTATGCCACTCCGTCCTGTCATGCCTTTCTTGTTGCAAGTAGAGCTATGCCACTCCGTCCTGTGATGCCTTTCTTGTTGCAAGCACAGCTATGCCACTCTGTCCTGTCATGCCTTTCTTGTTGCAAGCACAGCTATGCCACTCTGTCCTGTCATGCCTTTCTTGTTGCAAGCACAGCTATACCACTCCATCCTGTCCTGTCTTTCTTGTTGCAAGCACAACTATGCCACTCTGTCCTGTCATGCCTTTCTTGTTGCAAGCACAGCTATGCCACTCCGTCCTGTCATGCCTTTCTTGTTGCAAGCACAGCTATGCCACTCCGTCCTGTCCTGTCTTTCTTGTTGCAGGCACAGCTATACCACTCCGTCCTGTCCTGTCTTTCTTGTTGCAAGCACAGTTATACCACTCCGTCCTGTCACACATTTCTTGTTGCAAGCACAGCTATGCCACTCTGTCCTGTCCTGTCTTTCTTGTTGCAAGCACAGCTATGCCACTCTGTCCTGTCATGCCTTTCTTGTTGCAAGCACAGCTATGCCACTCCCTCCTGTCCTGTCTTTCTTGTTGCAAGCACAACTATGCCACTCTGTCCTGTCATGCCTTTCTTGTTGCAAGCACAACTATGCCACTCTGTCCTGTCATGCCTTTCTTGTTGCAAGCACAACTATGCCACTCCGTCCTGTCCTGTCTTTCTTGTTGCAAGCACAGCTATACCACTCCGTCCTGTCATGCCTTTCTTGTTGCAAGCACAACTATGCCACTCTGTCCTGTCATGCCTTTCTTGTTGCAAGCACAGCTATGCCACTCTGTCCTGTCATGCCTTTCTTGTTGCAAGCACAACTATGCCACTCCGTCCTGTCATGCCTTTCTTGTTGCAAGCACAACTATGCCACTCTGTCCTGTCATGCCTTTCTTGTTGCAAGCACAGCTATACCACTCCATCCTGTCCTGTCTTTCTTGTTGCAAGCACAACTATGCCACTCTGTCCTGTCATGCCTTTCTTGTTGCAAGTACAGCTATGCCACTCCGTCCTGTCATGCCTTTCTTGTTGCAAGCACAGCTATGCCACTCCGTCCTGTCCTGTCTTTCTTGTTGCAGGCACAGCTATACCACTCCGTCCTGTCCTGTCTTTCTTGTTGCAAGCACAGTTATACCACTCCGTCCTGTCACACATTTCTTGTTGCAAGCACAGCTATGCCACTCTGTCCTGTCCTGTCTTTCTTGTTGCAAGCACAGCTATGCCACTCTGTCCTGTCCTGTCTTTCTTGTTGCAAGCACAGCTATGCCACTCCATCGTGTCCTGCCTTTCTTGTTGCAAGCACAGCTATGCCACTCCGTCCTGTCATGCCTTTCTTGTTGCAAGCACAGCTATGCCACTCTGTCCTGTCCTGTCTTTCTTGTTGCAAGCACAGCTATGCCACTCTGTCCTGTCCTGTCTTTCTTGTTGCAAGCACAGCTATGCCACTCCGTCCTGTCATGCCTTTCTTGTTGCAAGTAGAGCTATGCCACTCCGTCCTGTCATGCCTTTCTTGTTGCAAGCACAGCTATGCCACTCTGTCCTATCATGCCTTTCTTGTTGCAAGCACAGCTGTGCCACTCTGTCCTGTCATGCCTTTCTTGTTGCAAGCACAGCTATGCCACTCTGTCCTGTCCTGTCTTTCTTGTTGCAAGCACAACTATGCCACTCTGTCCTGTCATGCCTTTCTTGTTGCAAGCACAACTATGCCACTCTGTCCTGTCATGCCTTTCTTGTTGCAAGCACAACTATGCCACTCTGTCCTGTCATGCCTTTCTTGTTGCAAGCACAACTATGCCACTCCGTCCTGTCCTGTCTTTCTTGTTGCAAGCACAGCTATACCACTCCGTCCAGTCATGCCTTTCTTGTTGCAAGCACAACTATGCCACTCTGTCCTGTCATGCCTTTCTTGTTGCAAGCACAGCTATGCCACTCTGTCCTGTCATGCCTTTCTTGTTGCAAGCACAACTATGCCACTCCCTCCTGTCCTGTCTTTCTTGTTGCAAGCACAACTATGCCACTCTGTCCTGTCATGCCTTTCTTGTTGCAAGCACAGCTATGCCACTCTGTCCTGTCATGCCTTTCTTGTTGCAAGCACAGCTATGCCACTCTGTCCTGTCATGCCTTTCTTGTTGCAAGCACAGCTATGCCACTCCCTCCTGTCCTGTCTTTCATGTTGCAAGCACAGCTATGCCACTCTGTCCTGTCATGCCTTTCTTGTTGCAAGCACAGCTATGCCACTCCCTCCTGTCCTGTCTTTCTTGTTGCAAGCACAACTATGCCACTCTGTCCTGTCATGCCTTTCTTGTTGCAAGCACAACTATGCCACTCTGTCCTGTCATGCCTTTCTTGTTGCAAGCACAACTATGCCACTCCGTCCTGTCCTGTCTTTCTTGTTGCAAGCACAGCTATACCACTCCGTCCTGTCATGCCTTTCTTGTTGCAAGCACAACTATGCCACTCTGTCCTGTCATGCCTTTCTTGTTGCAAGCACAGCTATGCCACTCTGTCCTGTCATGCCTTTCTTGTTGCAAGCACAACTATGCCACTCCGTCCTGTCATGCCTTTCTTGTTGCAAGCACAGCTATGCCACTCCCTCTTGTCCTGTCTTTCTTGTTGCAAGCACAACTATGCCACTCTGTCCTGTCATGCCTTTCTTGTTGCAAGCACAGCTATGCCACTCTGTCCTGTCATGCCTTTCTTGTTGCAAGCACAGCTATGCCACTCCCTCCTGTCCTGTCTTTCTTGTTGCAAGCACAACTATGCCACTCTGTCCTGTCATGCCTTTCTTGTTGCAAGCACAGCTATGCCACTCTGTCCTGTCATGCCTTTCTTGTTGCAAGCACAGCTATGCCACTCTGTCCTGTCATGCCTTTCTTGTTGCAAGCACAGCTATGCCACTCTGTCCTGTCCTGTCATGCCTTTCTTGTTGCAAGCATAGCTATGCCACTCCATCTTGTCATGCCTTTCTTGTTGCAAGCACAGCTATACCACTCCGTCCTGTCACACATTTCTTGTTGCAAGCACAGCTATGCCACTCCGTCCTGTCCTGTCTTTCTTGTTGCAAGCACAGCTATGCCACTCCGTCCTGTCCTGTCTTTCTTGTTGCAAGCACAGCTATGCCACTCCGTCCTGTCCTGTCTTTCTTGTTGCAAGCACAACTATGCCACTCTGTCCTGTCATGCCTTTCTTGTTGCAAGCACAGCTATGCCACTCCATCTTGTCATGCCTTTCTTGTTGCAAACACAGCTATGCCACTCCGTCCTGTCCTGTCTTTCTTGTTGCAAGCACAGCTATGCCACTCCATCCTGTCCTGTCTTTCTTGTTGGAAGCACAGCTATGCCACTCCGTCCTGTCCTGTCTTTCTTGTTGCAAGCACAGCTATGCCACTCCGTCCTGTCCTGTCTTTCTTGTTGCAAGCACAACTATGCCACTCTGTCCTGTCACACATTTCTTGTTGCAAGCACAACTATGCCACTCTGTCCTGTCATGCCTTTCTTGTTGCAAGCACAGCTATGCAACTCTGTCCTGTCATGCCTTTCTTGTTGCAAGCACAGCTATGCCACTCTGTCCTGTCATGCCTTTCTTGTTGCAAGCACAGCTATGCCACTCTGTCCTGTCCTGTCATGCCTTTCTTGTTGCAAGCATAGCTATGCCACTCCATCTTGTCATGCCTTTCTTGTTGCAAGCACAGCTATACCACTCCGTCCTGTCACACATTTCTTGTTGCAAGCACAGCTATGCCACTCCATCTTGTCATGTCTTTCTTGTTGCAAGCACAGCTATGCCACTCCGTCCTGTCCTGTCTTTCTTGTTGCAAGCACAGCTATGCCACTCCGTCCTGTCCTGTCTTTCTTGTTGCAAGCACAGCTATGCCACTCCATCTTGTCACACCTTTCATGTTGCAAGCACAGCTATGCCACTCCATCGTATCCTGTCTTTCATGTTGCAAGCACAGCTATGCCACTCCGTCCTGTCATGCCTTTCATGTTGCAAGCACAGCTATGCCACTCTGTCCTGTCATGCCTTTCATGTTGCAAGCACAGCTATGCCACTCCGTCCTGTCCTGTCTTTCTTGTTGCAAGCACAGCTATGCCACTCCCTCCTGTCCTGTCTTTCTTGTTGCAAGCACAACTATGCCACTCTGTCCTGTCATGCCTTTCTTGTTGCAAGCACAGCTATGCCACTCCATCTTGTCATGCCTTTCTTGTTGCAAGCACAGCTATGCCACTCCGTCCTGTCACACATTTCTTGTTGCAAGCACAGCTATGCCACTCCGTCCTGTCCTGTCTTTCTTGTTGCAAGCACAGCTATGCCACTCCATCCTGTCCTGTCTTTCTTATTGCAAGCACAGCTATGCCACTCTGTCCTGTCTTTCTTGTTGCAAGCACAGCTATGCCACTCTGTCCTGTCTTTCTTGTTGCAAGCACAGCTATGCCACTCTGTCCTGTCATGCCTTTCTTGTTGCAAGCACAGCTATGCCACTCTGTCCTGTCTTTCTTGTTGCAAGCACAGCTATGCCACTCTGTCCTGTCATGCCTTTCTTGTTGCAAGCACAGCTATGCCACTCCATCTTGTCATGCCTTTCTTGTTGCAAGCACAGCTATGCCACTCCGTCCTGTCATGCCTTTCTTGTTGCAAGCACAGCTATGCCACTCCGTCCTGTCCTGTCTTTCTTGTTGCAAGCACAACTATGCCACTCTGTCCTGTCATGCCTTTCTTGTTGCAAGCACAGCTATGCCACTCTGTCCTGTCATGCCTTTCTTGTTGCAAGCACAGCTATGCCACTCTGTCCTGTCCTGTCTTTCTTGTTGCTAGCATAGCTATGCCACTCCATCCTGTCATGCCTTTCTTGTTGCAAGCACAGCTATGCCACTCCGTCCTGTCCTGTCTTTCTTGTTGCAAGCACAGCTATGCCACTCCGTCCTGTCCTGTCTTTCTTGTTGCAAGCACAACTATGCCACTCCGTCCTGTCCTGTCTTTCTTGTTGCAAGCACAGCTATGCCACTCCATCTTGTCATGCCTTTCTTGTTGCAAGCATAGCTATGCCACTTCGTTGTGTCATGTTTTCCAATCCCAAGATTGATATACAGTTTATGAACATGTCATTGCTCCATTTCAGAATAGAAACATGCCCTCTCCTAAACTTTCATTTACTGACTCTCCTATACTTTCATTTACTGACTCTCCTGTACTTTCATTTACTGACTCTCCTGTACTCTCATTTACTGACTCTCCTATACTTTCATTTACTGGCTCTCCTAAACTTTCATTTACTGACTCTCCTATACTTTCATTTACTGACTCTCCTGTACTTTCATTTACTGACTCTCCTGTACTTTCATTTACTGACTCCTATACTTTCATTTACTGACTCTCCTATACTTTCATTTACTGACTCTCCTATACTTTCATTTACTGACTCTCCTATACTTTCATTTACTGACTCTCCTATACTTTCACTTACTGACTCTCCTATACTTTCATTTACTGACTCTCCTATACTTTCATTTACTGACTCTCCTATACTTTCATTTACTGACTCTCCTGTACTTTCATTTACTGACTCTCCTGTACTTTCATTTACTGACTCTCCTATACTTTCATTTACTGACTCCTATACTTTCATTTACTGACTCTCCTATACTTTCATTTACTGACTCTCCTATACTTTCATTTACTGACTCTCCTATACTTTCACTTACTGACTCTCCTATACTTTCATGTACTGACTCTTCTATACTTTCATTTACTGACTCTCCTATACTTTCATTTACTCACTGTCCTATACTTTCATTTACTTACTGTCCTATATTTTCATTTACTGATTCTCCTATACTTTCATTTACTGATTCTCCTATACTGTATTTACTGACTCTCCTATACTTTCATTTACTGGCTCTCCTATACTTTCATTTACTGATTCTCCTATACTGTATTTACTGACTCTCCTATACTTTCATTTACTGGCTCTCCTATACTGTATTTACTGGCTCTCCTATACTTTCATTTACTGGCTCTCCTATACTTTCATGTACTGACTCTTCTATACTTTCATTTACTGGCTCTCCTATACTTTCATGTACTGACTCTTCTATACTTTCATTTACTCACTGTCCTATACTTTCATTTACTTACTGTCCTATATTTTCATTTACTGATTCTCCTATACTTTCATTTACTGATTCTCCTATACTGTATTTACTGACTCTCCTATACTTTCATTTACTGGCTCTCCTATACTTTCATTTACTGATTCTCCTATACTGTATTTACTGACTCTCCTATACTTTCATTTACTGGCTCTCCTATACTTTCATTTACTCACTCTCCTATACTTTCATTTACTGGCTCTCCTATACTTTCATTTACTCACTCTCTTATACTTTCATTTACTGACTCTCGTATTTTACTGATTCTTCTATTCTTTCTTTTACTGACTCTCTTACTCACACCTATACTTTCATTTACTGACTCTCCTATACTTTCATTTACTGACTCTCCTATACTTTCACTTACTGACTCTCCTATACTTTCATGTACTGACTCTTCTATACTTTCATTTACTGACTCTCCTATACTTTCATTTACTCACTGTCCTATACTTTCATTTACTTACTGTCCTATATTTTCATTTACTGATTCTCCTATACTTTCATTTACTGATTCTCCTATACTGTATTTACTGACTCTCCTATACTTTCATTTACTGACTCTCCTATACTTTCATTTACTGATTCTCCTATACTGTATTTACTGACTCTCCTATACTTTCATTTACTGGCTCTCCTATACTGTATTTACTGGCTCTCCTATACTTTCATTTACTGGCTCTCCTATACTTCATGTACTGACTCTTCTATACTTTCATTTACTGGCTCTCCTATACTTTCATGTACTGACTCTTCTATACTTTCATTTACTCACTGTCCTATACTTTCATTTACTTACTGTCCTATATTTTCATTTACTGATTCTCCTATACTTTCATTTACTGATTCTCCTATACTGTATTTACTGACTCTCCTATACTTTCATTTACTGGCTCTCCTATACTTTCATTTACTGATTCTCCTATACTGTATTTACTGACTCTCCTATACTTTCATTTACTGGCTCTCCTATACTTTCATTTACTCACTCTCCTATACTTTCATTTACTGGCTCTCCTATACTTTCATTTACTCACTCTCTTATACTTTCATTTACTGACTCTCGTATTTTACTGATTCTTCTATTCTTTCTTTTACTGACTCTCTTACTCACACCTATACTTTCATTTACTGGCTCTCCTATACTTTCATTTACTGGCTCTCCTATACTTTCATTTACTGACTCTCCTATACTTTCATTTACTGACTCTCGTATTTTACTGATTCTTCTATTCTTTCATTTACTGACTCTCTTACTCACACCTATACTTTCATTTACTGACTCTCCTATACTTTCATTTACTGGCTCTCCTATACTTTCATTTACTGGCTCTCCTATACTTTCATTTACTGGCTCACCTATACTTTCATTTACTGGCTCTCCTATACTTTCATTTACTGGCTCTCCTATACTTTCATTTACTGACTCTCCTATACTTTCATTTACTGGCTCTCCTATACTCTCATTTACTGACTCTCCTATACTTTCATTTACTGGCTCTCCTATACTTTCATTTACTGGCTCTCCTATACTTTCATTTACTGACTCTCCTATACTCTCATTTACTGGCTCTCCTATACTTTCATTTACTGGCTCTCCTATACTCTCATTTACTGGCTCTCCTATACTTTCATTTACTGGCTCTCCTATACTTTCATTTACTGACTCTCCTATACTCTCATTTACTGACTCTCCTATACTTTCATTTACTGGCTCTCCTATACTTTCATTTACTGGCTCTCCTATACTTTCATTTACTGGCTCTCCTATACTTTCATTTACTGGCTCTCCTATACTCTCATTTACTGACTCTCCTATACTTTCATTTACTGGCTCTCCTATACTCTCATTTACTGGCTCTCCTATACTTTCATTTACTGGCTCTCCTATACTTTCATTTACTGGCTCTCCTATACTTTCATTTACTGGCTCTCCTATACTTTCATTTACTGGCTCTCCTATACTTTCATTTACTGACTCTCCTATACTTTCATTTACTGGCTCTCCTATACTCTCATTTACTGACTCTCCTATACTTTCATTTACTGGCTCTCCTATACTTTCATTTACTGGCTCTCCTATACTTTCATTTACTGACTCTCCTATACTCTCATTTACTGGCTCTCCTATACTTTCATTTACTGGCTCTCCTATACTTTCATTTACTGGCTCTCCTATACTTTCATTTACTGACTCTCCTATACTCTCATTTACTGGCTCTCCTATACTTTCATTTACTGGCTCTCCTATACTCTCATTTACTGGCTCTCCTATACTTTCATTTACTGGCTCTCCTATACTTTCATTTACTGGCTCTCCTATACTCTCATTTACTGACTCTCCTATACTCTCATTTACTGGCTCTCCTATACTTTCATTTACTGGCTCTCCTATACTCTCATTTACTGACTCTCCTATACTCTCATTTACTGACTCTCCTATACTTTCATTTACTGACTCTCCTATACTTTCATTTACTGGCTCTCCTATACTTTCATTTACTGGCTCTCCTATACTTTCATTTACTGGCTCTCCTATACTCTCATTTACTGACTCTCCTATACTTTCATTTACTGACTCTCCTATACTCTCATTTACTGACTCTCCTATACTCTCATTTACTGGCTCTCCTATACTTTCATTTACTGGCTCTCCTATACTCTCATTTACTGGCTCTCCTATACTTTCATTTACTGGCTCTCCTATACTCTCATTTACTGGCTCTCCTATACTTTCATTTACTGGCTCTCCTATACTTTCATTTACTGGCTCTCCTATACTTTCATTTACTGGCTCTCCTATACTTTCATTTACTGGCTCTCCTATACTTTCATTTACTGGCTCTCCTATACTTTCATTTACTGACTCTCCTATACTTTCATTTACTGGCTCTCCTATACTCTCATTTACTGACTCTCCTATACTTTCATTTACTGGCTCTCCTATACTTTCATTTACTGGCTCTCCTATACTTTCATTTACTGACTCTCCTATACTCTCATTTACTGGCTCTCCTATACTTTCATTTACTGGCTCTCCTATACTTTCATTTACTGGCTCTCCTATACTTTCATTTACTGACTCTCCTATACTCTCATTTACTGGCTCTCCTATACTTTCATTTACTGGCTCTCCTATACTCTCATTTACTGGCTCTCCTATACTTTCATTTACTGACTCTCCTATACTCTCATTTACTGACTCTCCTATACTCTCATTTACTGGCTCTCCTATACTTTCATTTACTGGCTCTCCTATACTCTCATTTACTGGCTCTCCTATACTTTCATTTACTGGCTCTCCTATACTCTCATTTACTGGCTCTCCTATACTTTCATTTACTGGCTCTCCTATACTTTCATTTACTGGCTCTCCTATACTTTCATTTACTGACTCTCCTATACTCTCATTTACTGGCTCTCCTATACTCTCATTTACTGGCTCTCCTATACTTTCATTTACTGACTCTCCTATACTCTCATTTACTGACTCTCCTATACTTTCATTTACTGGCTCTCCTATACTTTCATTTACTGACTCTCCTATACTTTCATTTACTCGCTCTCCTATACTCTCATTTACTGGCTCTCTTGTCCTTTCCATTTACTGACTCTCCTTACTTTCATTTACTGACTCACTTGTACTTTAGCGTGGAAGAAAGCCAGTCAACACGTTCTGGCAAAAGGAAACACCACCACCACCGCGAGCACTTCCGCACGGAGGACCTGATCATGAGGAGGCAGAAGGGCAGCGAGGTGGTGCTGAGTGAGAACTTCAAGATTTCCCCAACAGAGACCGAGGAGGCCAACATGTTATACAAGGCAGATCTAGACGAGATGACCAGTATGTATTGTCTGTCTGTTCACGATGGTTTTTGTTAAAGGGGTTAACATTGCACCAGGCTCAGTCACAAACAGCTGGGTCTTCTTTCGGTAGAACAGCCTGTCGGAAGTGTCACACATAGCACGAACTCTGTGGCTTCGGTGATGACCTGCAGGGGTCGTTGAGAACATTGCACTTGTGACCCGAATGACCAAGCCAGCCAGTGAACTCATGACCTTGGGAATGCAAGGCAGGTAGGTGGCTTGGCCACTTTGGCACAGAGACAGCAGCCATCCATATAATATATAATGTAGGAATAACATTTCTGATGGCATCCATGCAACACTTCATGGATGGATTAAATATCTGACAGCATCCATGCAACACTTCGTGGATAGATAAAATATTTGAAAGTATCCATATAAAATGTAATGGATTGATAAAATACTAGACTATCTGACAAAATAGAATAGATGGATGAGTATATCCACATAAGGATCATTGGGTGGATGAAATATCTGACAGTATGCATATAAAACATCATGGATTGAGAAACTATTAAACTATCCGCCAAAATCCGTATAAAATGTAATGAATGAATGAAAATTCCTGGCACTATTTTTATAAAATGTAATGAATGGGTGAAAATATCTGGCTGTATCCATATACAATGTAATGAATATCCACATAAATTGTAATGAAAGGATGAAAATATCTGGCACTATCCATATTGATATAAAATGTAATGAGTGGATGCAAATATTTGGCAGTATCCATATAAAATGTAATAAATGGAGGAAAATATCTGGCACTTAGCCATATAAAATGTAAGTAATGGATGAAATTATCTGGTAGTATCCATATAAAATGTAATGAATGGATGACAATATCTGGCACTATACATATAAAATGTAATGAATGGATGAAAATATCTGACAGTACCCATATGAAATATAATGTATGGTTGAAAATATCTCACATTATTCATTTAAAACATGGATGCATGGATGGATGAAAATATTGGAGAGTATCCATATAAAACATAATAGATGGATACAAATATATTTTTTTTTAAATCGTTGCATGTCCTTCACAGGACATAGCAGTCAACCCCAGCATTTTTGCTGTTTGTGATTCCTGGGCAAGTTTTATGCCCAGTAGTTTGTCATTGAATGACCGGCACCTATACCTTTTTAGAAAAAAACCACCGCTGTGTTTCGAACCCGGGTATGCTGGATTATGAATCGCGCCCGTAACCTCTTCACCACGGAGACCAGTGCAAATATCTGACAGTATCGATATCAAACATAATGGATGGGTGAAAATATCTCACAATATTCATTTAAAACATTGATGGATGAAAACATCTGACAGTATCTATATAAAACTTAATGGAAAGATAAAAATATCTCACAATATTGATTTAAAACATTGATTGATGGAAATATATCAGACAGTATCCATATAAAACTTAATGGGTGGATGAAATTCTGACAGTATTCATTTAAAATGTGGATGGATGAAACTGCCCGATAGTATCCATTTAAAACTTAATGGGTGGATGAAACTATCTGACAGTATTCATTTAGAACATTGATGGATGGATGGATGAAACTGTCTGACAGTATTAATTTAAAACATGGAGGGATGGATGAAACTGCCTGACAGTATCCATATAAAACTTAATGGGTGAATTAAACTGCATGACAGTATCCATTTAAAACTTAACGGATAGATGAAACTATCTAACAGTATTCATTTAAAACATGGATGGATGGATGAAACTGACTGACAGTATGCATATAAAACTTAATGGGTGGGTGAAACTGTCTTGACAGGTCACAGATTTGAGGACCAGAGAGGCATCAGGCGGCACAAGATTGCCCGGGGCAAGGGGGCTCTACAGTCTGTGGTACACATGGGCAAGAGCTACCATGAGAAGAAAGCCAGGGTGCCCAAGAAGTATGACCACAGCCCTCATGAGGTAGGCAGCTTATCTCTCATCTCTCTCTCTCTCTCTCTCTCTCTCTCTCTCTCTCTCTCTCTCTCTCTCTCTCTCTCTCTCTCTCTCTCTCTCTCTCTCTCACACACACACACACACTCACACACACACAAAAACACCCTCCCTCCCTCCTTGTCCCTCCCTCCCTCTCTCATATCACTTTCTTTCTTACTCAGTCCCTTTCTCTTCTTCCTCTCTCTCACCTCCCTCCCTCTCTTATATATCACTTTCTTTCTCACTCAATCCCTTTCTCTTCTTCCTCTCTCTCTCACCTCCCTTTGTCTCTCATTCTATCCCTTCCTCTGTCATTCTACCCCTTTTATCCCTCTTTCATTGTCCTCCTCACTTACCTTCCCTTTCTCTCTCACTCCTTCTTTCTCACCCTCCCTTTCACTCTCATTCTATCCCCCCCCCTCTCTCTCTCTCCCTCTCTCTCTCTCTTTCTCTCTCTCTCTCTCTCCCTCCCCCACTCCTTTGTCTCACTTCTCTCTTTCCCTCTAAAATGTGGTACTGGCAGGACATATAAAAATATAGTACTGACTAATACCAATGTGGTACTGACGGATGCCAATGTGGTACTGACGGATGCCAGTGTGGTACTGACAGATGCCAATGTAGTACTGACAGGTGCCAATGTAGTACTGACAGGTGCCAATGTGGTACTGACAGATGCCAATGTAGTACTGACAGATACCAATGTGGCAAAGAAGTTACAGACGAAGTTCGTAATCCTGCATACCCACGTTCGAAACACAACAGTGAGCGATTTGCCAGCAGGCTGCCTTATGTTGGTTTTTTATTAAATTGTGGTGCCGGTCGTTCAGAAAGCAAAGGCAAACTACTGAACGTAAACTTGCCCAGGAATCACGAACAGTCAAAAAATGCTGGGGTTGACTGCTATGTTATGTAAAGAACATGCAGCTAACTGTTTAACTATATACGGAGAGACATGAGAAATAATAGTTCTCCTAGCAACAACATGAATCGGAAACCATAAGAGTCTGCCTGACCTTGTCGTTACTGAGCAGAATAGTTACTATGAAATAAATATGTAGCAAATTCTAACAGCATGAGAATCACACTTATCGTTAAATATATACATATACATTCAACATCGCTCATACTTGATCCTTGGTCTAAACAAAACTAATTTGAGAAGTACTATGCACGGGTTTTTATGCACAGTATGACCAATGTTCTTATCTATTTGCTATCCTCTGATCCTTTGATTTACGTCTTTGAGTCAGCTTCAGGTCTCTTTAACACTCTAACTACATTTAGCACTGAGCCCTAGGTATTATGCATTGTCCTGGACCACACGTTGTGTCGTTTCACATCTACATCTATGACATTTTCCCTGGCCTGGGGTCCGCCAGCATTCCAAGCCCTGGCCAGTTCTCATGTCTGCCCATCTTCCGTGTTCCTGGGGCCATGGTTGGCAGTACGTTTGATCAGGACACCTCTTTATTTATTACCCCTTCTAGTGTTTCTCATGGGGAAACTGATGGCCCCGTTTTGTGGCAAATTTTAGATTTTACAGACGTATAATCCAGTCTTTGAGTGCTGACCTTCTCCTTGCATAATCATGCGTCATAGATTGGTAGACACTGAGAAGTAATATTTAAGCTGTATTCTTTTAATTTCCCATTTCTCCTTAATTGTTGTCCATCTTGATTGTAGACCGAGATACATTCTGGGATGATATACATGGCCTTCTGTGACAGTGCTTACAGATGCCAATGTGGTACTGACTGATGCCAATGTGGTACTGACAGATGCCAATGTGGTACTGGCAGATGCCAATGTGGTACTGGCAGATGGCAATGTGGTACTGACAGTTGCCAGTGTGGTACTGGCAGGTGACAATCTGATACTGACAGATGCCAATGTGGTACTGACAGATGGCAATGTGGTACTGACAGATGGCAATGTGGTACTGACAGTTGCCAGTGTGGTACTGACAGGTGCCAGTGTGGTACTGACATATGCCAATGTGGTACTGACATATGCCAATGTGGTACTGACAGATGCCAATATGGTACTGGCAGATGCCAATGTGATACTGGCAGATGCCAATGTGGTACTGACAAATGGTAATGTGGTACTGACAGATGGTAATGTGGTACTGGCAGATGGTAATGTGGTACTGGCAGATGGTAATGTGGTACACTGTGATCTCCTTCATCAGTGATGGAAAAAACAAGCATGTTTATTTAATGATCAGTTATAATGTTCAGTTTAATGTTCAGTTGTAATGTTTAGTAGTATAGTGCATGTATTACTGTACCACCAGGTGTTTGTGGAGCTGGATGAGCTGCACTTTGGTGGAGATGACATGATGGAGTGGAGGGAAAAAGCCAGGTGGATCAAATTTGAGGAAGATGTAGAGGAGGGAGCAGAAAGGTGGGGAAAGCCACACGTGGCATCACTCTCATTTCACTCTCTGCTGGAGCTAAGGAGAGGATTAGAACGAGGTAAGTAGCTCTTTCCATTGAGTTCAGCTAAAGTTGTATTTGTTTCTAGGCTCTTTCCATTGATTGCAGCTACAGTTGTATATATTTCTAGGCACTTTCCATTGAGTAAAGTTAATATTGTTTGAACTTCAATGCTCTTTCCATTGAATGCAGCTAAAGTTATATGAATTTCTAGGGTATTTCCATTGAGTAAGCTAAAGTTGTATCTGTTTCTAGGTTCTTTCCATGAGTGCAGCTAAGGTTGTATGTATTTCTATGCCCTTTCCGTTGAGTGCAGCTAAAGTTATATATATTTCTAGGCATTTTTCATTGAGTCCAGCTAAAGTTTTTCTAATATTGTATTTCTAGGCTTTCCATTGAGTAAACTAAAGTTGCATCTGTTTCTAGGTTCTTTCCATTGGCTGCAGCTAAAGTTTTATGTATTTCTAAGCTCTTTTCATTGAGTGCAGCTAAAGTTTTATGTATTTCTAGGCACTTTCCATTGAGTGCAGCTAAAGTTTTATGTATGTCTAGGCTCTTTCCATTGCGTGCAGCTAAAGTTTTATATGCAGAGTGCTCCAGAAAAATCTATACATAGTCAATGTCCACTAGTTTAAATGTAATCGCATTTCAATTGAGTATATTATTCTAATAACTTCATCAAAACTTGTCATATTACACCATTTGTAGAACGCATTATGGTAGCAATGCGTTGCATGATATGTTTAAAATAATGACATAAACAGCATGTTCAAAGATCAAAACTGTTTATACATCTAAACTGGTGGACGATTACTGTGTATACATTTGTCTGGCGCACTCAGTATTTCTAGGCTCTTTCCATTAAGTAAGCTAAAGTTGTATATATTTCTAGGTTGTTTTCAGTGAGTACAACTAAAATTGTGTTTATGTCTACAGGAACCATGTTGTTGGACCTGGAAGCCACAGACCTAACATCCATCATCCACAGTGTGGTGGAGAACATGGTCATCAGGGATTTGGTAGAGGAGGAAGTCAAGGGAAAACTACTGCGCACGCTTCTGCTGAAACACAAGTAGGTTCTTGTGACTTTGCATGTGTTTGTGTTTGACCCCATTTCTGCTTTACAACTGCATGATGTGTTTAGCTATACAGTAAACCCTTGATTTGATGAACTTATAGTGAGGACAGGGTGTTCATTAATCCAGAAAGTCTGTTCGTTAATTTGGAAAGTCTGTTAATCTGGAAAGTCTGTCCGTTAATCCTGAAAGTCTGTTAATCTTGAAAATCTACCATTGTATGGAATCCAACACAAGGCAGTCTGCTTCCAAATCGCCCACAGCTGTGTTTTAAACATGGTATGCCGGATTACGAACTGCATTCACAACCCCTTCGCCACAGAACCTGTCTAATGGACAGGGGATTAAAACAATAACTGGGGCAGATTTCAATATTTTTTATTTTTAAGTTGCATATCCCTTACAGGACGTTGCAGTCAACACCAGAATTTTTCAGCTGCTGTTGATGTACTAGGCAAATTTTTACGTTCAGTAGTTTGCCATTGCTTTCTGAACGACCGGCTCACATACCCCTGTAAGTTAACAGTCTGGCGCGAACCACTGCCAATTCTCGCAGCTGCTGTTTTCCCCACGTTCAATAACTGAGATTTTAATAACTGAGACAAAAGGAGATTCAATAATACTTTATGGCACTCTCTGATTCCAATAACTGAGGCAAAAGAAGATTCCTGTAACCCCGTTCTAACACATCAGAGGTTGTAATAACTGTGACATAGGAGGTTCAATAATAGTGTTAGTTAACAATAAATAGTCAGGACAGAAAGAGTTAATTAATCTTCTGTATTATTATTATTGATCAGTTAAATCCAAGGCCTATTACATCAAGGGTTCACTGTATTACTGTATTCTATTTGTTGTTTTAAGCATTGTTTGTTTTCCTGCATTGACCTGGAATTTTTTGATGGCTACATATAGTTGGGGGCGGGGGAGTGTTTAAGTTTAGAGGATCAAATTTATTTCACCTGTTTTTGTCCCATATGGCTCGGCCTCTTTCTGCACGGCATCCTGCTGAAAGCATCAAACAAAGCACAAACTCGAAGCTCCAGCGATGACGCCCTGGAGTCTGTGATAAAATTACACACTGGAACTGAATTATAGAGTCCAGAAAGAACCCCACAAGTTTCATTGTGTGAGGCAGGCTGTGTTTGAGGAGATTGTGTTGTTATTCACTTATGGAAAAGTTGTAGGTTGTAAACAGCCGACATAGCAAGCATACATGAGCAATAGAATGTGATGTAACAGTTCTAATATTCATCTTTGTGATAACGGTGATGACCGAGATAGGAATTATAATAGCCCTAAAAACAAGAGTAAATAAGAAAAAAAACGTCTGTATTCGTTAATAACAGCAACAGCATTTGTCTCAGAATGGTTGAACAGAATGTTGCTTGTCTTATAAAATACAAATAGGGAGACAGATTAAATCAGTTAATACGGGAGAAATCAAAGACATTGCTTACAAAGAAAATATCCGAACATGATGGCAATATGCAGAGGAGGGGGAAGTCATGTTGGTAAAGTGGCAACTATGCTTGCCTGCCTGTCCAGTAATCATGTGTTCAAATCCCCCTAAGGTGTTGAATTTTTTCTTATTGCTGTATGGGCTGCAAGGTTGACCCAGCCAAGAATGATGTAAGAGCTCGTCTTATCTTGTTCTTTTTGTACCTTGTGGTGTTGATGTGAAGCATAGACAGCTGGAGAGTGCCCATTTATGGGCTTCATATATCGAGATTCCCAAGGTCTCTTCCTTCTGTCCATCATTTACATGGTCAGCAGCCTCCTCTTCTGCTTCCATTTGCTCTCTACATCAATACTTGTTGTGGTATACTGTCAGTTGGTAGCCTGGTTATGGGGCCGAACCATTTCACTTGCTGTTTTCTAATGAAATCTAAAATGAACCGGATGAAGAACAGAACACAGAAGAAGAAACAACGGCAATTTACACCATTAAAGAACTATTTGCGGATGATCAAGCACTAATAGCAAAATCAGAAGCAGAATTACAAATCCACATTGTCTTTTTTTCTCTTTTTTTTATATATAAGAGCAATGGCTCTTAAATATCCGGTGTGCTGATGTTGAGGCAGTAGGTTCACCCTCTATATTAGTCATTTGGACTAAGATGTTAACTTTTCATCCTTGACTTGGGGGCGTAAATTACAAGTACCTCACAGGTCGGAGTGGGTTCACTGCACCGGATGGCAAGGGACTGGTAATAGGGAAAGCTAATCCACACACAAAAATCAGCCCCATGCATAAGAATTAGTAGAATGTGTATGGACTACACTTGAGTTAAAAGTGAATAAACGCAAAACAAGATCCACCAACGGCAGTTGTCAGTTGTGGTTTGTCTTAGGTAATCTTTAATATTATAGTTTTGCTTTCGCAGTTTTATAAATATGCCAAGTATGAATCCATTATCACTTTTATGCATGGCAAATCAATGTCGTGTCCCATGTTTCCCACCTCCATTTGCTGAAGCTTTGTGCATGTCTTGCTTCCAGAGAGTTCCCAGCAGTGGAGATGTGTTTTATTCCTTCATTCATTGTCTTCCTCTTGTGTATTATGGTGTAGAGGTACCTTAGGGCCATGTTTTAGTTTGGTACAGTTGCAGGTATACATTGTCTGAATTTTCCGCACCGGGAATTATTCTTCATTGATGATCAGCTCTTATTCATTGACTGGTATCTGCGCAGAATAGGACTAATATGGTGTGACGGAGGTGCTAATGGGGAACTTAAAGAGAACTAGATAGATTTCAGTGAATCAAGAGGTGGGGGAAAGACACTGGCGTTGGATAGGACTTTTAGACTGGATGGGACACTGGGACTGGACGGGATACTGGGACTGGATGGGACACTGGGACTGGATGGGACACTGGGACTGGATGGGATAGTGGGACTGGGTGGGATACTGGGACTGGACAGGACACTGGCGCTGGATTTGTTGTAGAGAATCCTGTCGGTTTAAAGGGATTTGGGAATGATGGAGCAAATTGTGCTTGTTGTAGAGAATCCTGTAGGCTCCAGAGGATTATTGTTGTTATCTTATAGAGGTATATTTGAGATGTGATGTTATAGAGGTATATTTGAGATGTGATGTTATAGAGGTATATTTGAGATGTGATGTTATCTTATAGAGGTATATTTGAGATGTGATGTTATAGACGTATATTTGAGATGTGATGTTATCTTATAGAGGTATATTTGAGATGTGATGTTATAGAGGTATATTTGAGATGTGATGTTATCTTATAGAGGTATATTTGAGATGTGATGTTATCTTATAGAGGTATATTTGAGATGTGATTTTATCTTATAGAGGTATATTTGAGATGAGGTGTTATCTTATAGAGGTATATTTGAGATGTGATGTTATCTTATAGAGGTGTATTTGAGATGTGATGTTATCTTATAGAGGTATATTTGAGATGTGATGTTATCTTATAGAGGTATATTTGAGATGAGGTGTTATCTTATAGAGGTATATTTGAGATGTGATGTTATCTTATAGAGGTGTATTTGAGATGTGATGTTATCTTATAGAGGTATATTTGAGATGTGATGTTATCTTATAGAGGTATATTTGAGATGTGATGTTATAGAGGTATATTTGAGATGTGATTTTATCTTATAGAGGTATATTTGAGATGAGGTGTTATCTTATAGAGGTATATTTGAGATGTGATGTTATCTTATAGAGGTATATTTGAGATGTGATGTTATAGAGGTATATTTGAGATGTGATGTTATCTTATAGAGGTATATTTGAGATGTGATGTTATCTTATAGAGGTATATTTGAGATGTGATGTTATCTTATAGAGGTATATTTGAGATGTGATGTTATCTTATAGAGGTATATTTGAGATGTGATGTTATCTTATAGAGGTATATTTGAGATGTGATGTTATCTTACAGAGGTATATTTGAGATGTGATGTTATCTTATAGAGGTATATTTGAGATGTGATGTTATAGAGGTATATTTGAGATGTGATGTTATCTTATAGAGGTATATTTGAGATGTGATGTTATCTTATAGAGGTATATTTGAGATGTGATGTTATCTTATAGAGGTATATTTGAGATGTTTTGTTATCTTATAGAGTTATATTTGAGATGTGATGTTATCTTTATAGAGGCATTTGAGATGTGATGTTATCTTATAGAGGCATTTGAGATGTGATGTTATCTTGTATAGGTATATTTGAGATGTGGTGTTATCTTATAAAGGTATATTTGAGATGAGGTGTTATCTTATAGAGGTATATTTGAGATGTGATGTTATCTTATAGAGGTATATTTGAGATGTGGTGTTATCTTATAAAGGCATTTGAGATGTGTTATTACTTGGAATAGACAAAGTAACTGTTTGTAACTTAAACAGAATACTCCAGTCTCTGGAAGCCCTTATTTGCTAAGAATAAAATTTGAATTGCTGTAAAGCTGTGGAAATGTAAACAATATAAAATAACACAAAGTAATGCAGCTTTTCATAAAATCATTACTCCACATACAGGACTTTGCGGCGACTAGTCTTCATCAGCAAACAAATACATGCACAAAACACAACATATAGTACAGGAGAAGATACTCTGGTGACTACATTAAGACATAAGGATGGGATAAAAAGATGACAAAATGAGAGCAATGAAGAGAAAATGAAAATATGAAAAAAATGTTGCGAGTCTGAGGCTATATTGTTGTACTTTAATTTTTTTTATTCTTCTCATCCCGTCCTTATGCCTGAATGTAGTCACCGGAGGATCTTCTCCTGCACTATATGTTGTGTCTCGTGCATGTATTTGTTTGCTAATGAAGGCTAGTCATCACAATATCCTGTATGTGTCGTAATTCAATTATGTAAAGCTGCATTACTTTGTGTTATTTTATATTGTTTACTTATTTGCTAAGTAACAGTTTAAAAATTCCCCTTTGCTGAGCACAGATGTTTTCATTTGATGAACAAATGTCAAATACCTTGTGTTTCCTCTTTAAACCACTCCACATCACAGGCACGTCAGCGGACGGTCCGCGATCCTGCGCCGTAATTCAACATATTTAAATTTGGCCAGCATGGATAGTTCAGGAAAAAGGTTTAACCCCAGTTTTTTATATTGCATTTAGACTGCTGTCCTCTTTCCCCACAAGAAGTTAGCATTCTATAGCGGCCATGAATACCACTGGAAAATATTATTTAACCTTCAGTTTCTTTTATACTAGGTCTACCTGGCTTTATGTCAAAGGTGTATGCACAAAATGTATTCGATTATGGCTTCATGCATTTGCTTCTGTATCGCCAGTTTGGATATTATTTAGTTTTGTTTTATATAAATTAATGTTGAGAGGCCATTTATTTATTTTCTGACATTTACAGGGTTTTGAAGTGGTGCACTTCTTGTTTTGAATGTAATTTTTTTGCATCGTTTTATTATTCTATATTGTTTTTGGTTGTATTGTTTTTTTGTTTACAAATTGGTATCTTCTTGCATGAAACTAGATTTATAATTTTGCCGAAGATTACAGACCGCAGAGCCATCTTTGATTCCTGACAGAACTAGCTCTTTCACTCCCAGGCAACATGGGATGTGCCACTGACTCTTCATCTTGAATCCCAGCCATTGTGTAATGTGTTCTCATATGTTTTTACATTTGGCCAGTGTTTCATCATTATCACAAGCCCTGCTGAAAGTCGTGGACATTCATTATCTCTGCAGGTCTCAGGCCTTGGTGTAATGAATAAATTATATGAATATTGTTCCTCCATACCACCAACTAATCACAATAGAAGAATTAGAAGTATTGGGAGAATTTGGAGTAATATATATTAACTAAAATTTTGAATGATATTTACAGCAGTGGATATCTACCGAGCGATATGCTGAAATCTGTATTTATAGCTATACCAAAAAGACCAGGAGCAATGGAATGCGAAGATTTTTGTACAATTAACCTCATAAACCATGTCACTAAGCTTCTACTCAGAATTATAATGAGAAGAACAAGAAAGAAAATAAAGAAAGAAATTGGTGAAGAACAGTATGGATTTGTGGAAGGAAAGGGTACAAACAATGCAATATAGACATTACGGACACTGATAGAAAGATCAATAGAGACACAGAAAGACATATTTGTGCTCCATAGATTATACTAAGGCATTTGATAAAGTAAAACATGATGAACTGATTAAAATGTTGGAAGATATTAACATTGATTGGAAAGATCTCATAATAATAAAGTATATTTACTGGAACTAAGTAGCAGCAATTAAAATCGGAAATAAAGAGGGTAATTGTGAACAAATAAGGCTGGGAGTATGACAGGGATGTGTTTTATCACCGGATTTATTCTCTCTATATAGCGAAGTAATAATGAGAGACATCAAAGAGAATCCAGGAATACTATTTTGAGGTTATAATATACACAATATACGCTATGCAGATGACACAGTATTGGTGGCAAATAATGCAAAAGATCCACAACAATTGTTGGATATTGTAGTAACAGAAAGTGCAAAGAAAGGACTCTCCTTGAATATCAAGAAAACAGTAACAATGGTGATATCAAAGAAAAAGGTGACACCAAAATGTGAAATAGAAATAGAAGGGAAAATTCTTAACCAAGTGGATAGTTTTAAATACCTAGGGGCATTTATAACATCAGATGGAAGATGCACAACAGAGATTAAGAGCAGAATAGGGCAAGCAAAAGCTGCATTTCAGAAAATGAAGAGTATCTTATGCAATAAGTCACTATCATTGAATGTAAGAAAGAGAGTGCTGAAGTGCTATATAGAACCTGTTTTGCTGTATGGCTAGTGAATCTTGGAATGTAAATGAACAAATTAGGAAGAGACTTGGAAGCAACAGAGATGTGGTTCCTGAGACGAATGTTGCGAATTCCTTGGACTGCCAGAGTAACTAACAACGATTGCCTGAAAGAGGCTAATGAAACTAGAACATTATATACAACAATAAGAAAGAGACAAACAGCTTTCTTTGGTCATGTGATGAGAAGAGAGACATTGGAGAACATCGTGACAACTGGAAAGATCGAGGGGAAGAGAGGCAAAGGCAGACCAATAGAAATGATGCTGGGTGGATTGTGATGGGGCATGGAGGAATATCATCAACAGAGTTGATCCAGAAAACCAAAGACAGAGATCTGTGGAAAGTCATGAACGCCTATGCCAGCCGGCATGGCACTTGATGATGATGACCACCAACTGTGATCATCCCAGCATCTTGTCTCTTGCTTAGCCCAGTCAGATCTTTCAAGTCATCATATTTTCCAATGCTACTCTTCTCAGGACATCACTAAAGAACACTGTTTCTTTCTGCCATTTGTTTATAATGTTCCACTTTCATGAGCATCTTCCAGGCAATCGTTGTTAGTTACCCTGGCACACAGTAAGGGCCACTGGCTGATCAAAGGAAAGTCATGGATGGCTCAGACAGAGGACACAATCAGAAAAGTGTGTATGCTTGAGCACATTGGGAGAGGGGAGGTCTGATTTTCCTACTGGCATTCTGACCCAGAAGAACAGATAGATGATCACAGTTTGGGGGGAATGGTGATGTCGATAGTGACCAGAGGATCTGGCCGACACTCAGGACTTGGGAGGAAAGGCCAGACGGACACATAATCAGACTGCTACTGGTACCATTATTATTGGGACTCTTCACTGGCTGTTGCAGATGAGCACTGTGTGCATACGGTAATATCCTGAGTGCTATGATGTCTGTACTTAACTCAATGACTGCCATCCAAGGTACTCGGAACTCTCATCTCAGAAACCACATCTCCGTTGCCTCCAAGCTCTTATTAATTTATTGTTTCAAACTCCAAGATTCACTGTCGTACAGCAGATTAGGTTCTATATAACATTCAGTGTTCTCTTTCAGATATTTAATGAGAGTGAATTATTACATAACAGCAGTTTAGAAGGAATTCCAAGTCAGCGAACACTTGACATCTTTACCAATAATGAACTCTTGATTTTTGAAACGGATTATTTTCCCGCTGTTACCTCAGAAGTTAGAGTGGATTCCACTGTTGCCAGGGACTCAGGTCATAGGGAAAGCTAATCCACACACAAAACTCAGTCCAGTACACTAGAAGTGGTAGCACATGTACAGACTGCGCATGAGTTCAAAGTGAGCAGACGCAAACAGTTTGTTTCCTGCTGTGGCATCTGTTTAACAGGCTTCTGGGACTGAAAGAGTTACAACAAAACTGCTACAGTTAAACCATGAATTGATGACACCTTGTCAGGTTTTGTTGGCATTTGTCATTGTTTGTATGTACCAGATGTCATCTAAACAGTGATTGTATAGAACACATATATTGTTCTCCTGACATTTCTATACATTTGTACCAGATGTCATATAATTGTACATAACTGAATGAATATTCTCTTGACATTCTCTAAACATTTGTACCAGATATCATATAAACAATGATAGTACAGAACTGATATGTTGTTCTCTTGACATTTCTAAACATTTGTACCAGATATCATATAAACAATGATAGTACAGAACTGATATGTTGTTCTCTTGACATTTCTAAACATTTGTACCAGATTTCATATAAACAGTGATAGTACAGAACTGATATATTGTTCTCCTGACATTTCTATACATGGTTTTAGTTTGCTTTGGTGTGATTTATAAAAATCACTTTCACTGCACGCAGATATCTCCATAAATGCTTCAGTCTCCTTCTATAGATCACCACCAGGAGAACTTCACCACAGTGCACAAACTCTATAGCACTATAGTTAGCTACATATCCTTTGTAGCTAGGATTTGTAGCACCCCAAGGGCGTGTGGGGAGAAGTGTATGGTGTGTGGGTGTGAGATATGTGTGCGGTGTGTTGTGCGGGATGTGTGCATGATGTGTGGGTGGAGGGTATGCTTGTGGTGGTATGGGTGAGGATATGTGTGTGGGTGGAGGATAGTGGGTGGTGTGGGGGATGTGTGTGATAAGTGCGGGGTATGGGTGGGGTATATGTGGGGGTGAGTAGGGGATGTGTGGTGGTTGGGGGAAGTATGTGGGTGTGTGTGGGTGGGAAATGTGTGCGTGGATGGGGAATGAGTGGGTGAGGGTGTGTGAGTGGCTTAGGGATGTGTAGGTCGGTGAGGGAGTTGTATGTGTCGGGATGGGATGTGTGAGTGGGTGGAGATGTGTGTGGGTAGGGGTATTGTGATCGAGAGATGTTTGGTTGGGGGTGGGTGGGTGGGGGTGTGAGTGCGTAGTGGAGGATGTATGCGTGAGTGAGTGTGTGTTGGTGGACGGGTAGGGAATGCGTGTGTGGGTGGGGAGAGGTGTGTTGGTTGGGGATATTGTGTGGGTGAATTTTGTGTGTGTTTTGGGGTGTGTGAGTGAGGGTATGTGGGGTGGATGGGTAAGGGTATCTGTGTGGGTGTGGGTGGGAATATTGTGTGGTATCTGGGTGGGGGATATGTGTGTGGTGTGTAAGTGGGGATGTGTTGGTGAGGGATATGTATGTGTGTGTGGTGCGTGGGTTGGGAATATTGCGTGGTAGGGGGTGTATGTGATGTGCGGGTGGAGGATTGGGTTAAGGCATGTGTGGGTGAGTGGAAGTTGTATGTGTGGGTGGTGGGGTGTGTGTGAGTGGTTTGGGGATGTATGGGTGGTTAGGGAGATGTGTGTGGGGGGGGGGGGGGGGGTAGGGACATGTCAGTTGGTGGGATGTGTGTGTATGGTTTGGGGATGTGTGAGTGGATGTGCGATGTGTGGGTTGGTAGGGGATTGTGTGCGTGGGTGGGGAATATGTGGTCGATGGAGATGTGGCTGGGGGATGGGTGGGAGAGGATGTGTGGGTTAGGATGTGGATGGGCGTGGGATGTGTGGGTTAGTGGGGGAATGTTTGTGGGTGGCGAGTGTGTTTTGGTTGGGGGATCAGATGAGGGTAGTGTGTGTGGGTGGGGGATGTGCGCAAGGGGGATGGGTCGGTTGGTGGGGTATGTATGTGTCCCTGGTGTGCGTGTGTGTGGGTAGGTGGGGGTGTGTGTGTGGGTGGGGTAATGTGTGGTTAAGTGGGAGATGGGCCTCATAACATGGTAATAAGCCTTGTTTATGTTTACAACATTCATTTCACAATGTTTATTTTTCTTCCTATGTAAATGTATAATGCTCTTGATGAACGAAAGACGAGTGATTGGAAGGGCCGAATGTAAGACGAGCCTGCACGCCCAATTTGTGACCCTAATAAAGTTGATTTGATTTGATTTGTAGGAGGCCGCCGTCAACTCCAGCATTTTTTTTTTGGCTGTTTGTGATTTCTTGGAAAGTTTACGTTCAGTAGTTTGCCATTGCTTTCTGATGACCAGCATTCATCCCATTTTATTAAAAACCAATGCAAGGTGGTCTGCTGCCAAATTGCCAGCAGCTGTGTTTATAACGTTGTGAGTGGGCTTACGTAACCCCTAAGTCATGTAGCACTAGGGAGGACACAAATGTGTGTACACCAGAATCACACATGCCATAAATATTCTGGTGTGGGTAGGTTTTCTGATGTGGAAATGTGGCCTAATTGGCATTGACATTGTTTGATCCTAAATTCAACTGGGCTTTCCATCCTGTAGTGAATTGTCTAAGACAGAACAATGTCTGCTTGTTCAGTCTTCTTCTTCTTCTTCTTCTTCTTCTTCTTCTTCTTCTTCTTCTTCTTCTTCTTCTTCTTCTTCTTAGACGGGCCTGCGTGCCCAATTTGTTACCCTTTTAAAATAAAGTTTGTTCGTTCTTCTTCTTCTTCTTCTTCTTCTTCTTCTTCTTCTTCTTCTTCTTCTTCTTCTTCTTCTTCTTCTTCTTCTTCTTCTTCTTCTTCTTCTTCTTCTTCTTCTTCTTCTGTTTGCTTGAAATTTGTCTTTAACTGCAATGCTGTATCTCTTATGAAATGTGTCCATAATTGCAGTGTTGTCTCTTTTATGAAATTTGTCTATAACTGCAATGTTGTCTCTTTTATGAATGTAGCTGTTTTTTTATTTTTTTAGTTCACTCAGTGGTCCATAGAGTTTATCTTCCACTGTTGTGTCTCCAGGCAAGGAGATTTGCCTAGATATGTCATATTTTGGGCAGTCTTGGAGTATGTGATCTGCTGTCTGTGACACCAATCCACATGTGCACATGGCTGATTCGCCAATTTTGAATGTTGTATACATGTGGTTGCGTAATCTATTGTCTGTTCTGAGGGACAGAATAATGATTTGGTCTGGCCTGTCAATAACATGGTAGTCATCTTGAGCAGGTTTCATTGCCTTTCTAACTGATTTGATTATTCCTTTCTTTCGGTAGTATGTAATGGGTACATCAGGTAGTTCTTCTATTACTCCTCCCTTAGCTAATCGATCAGCTCTCATTTCCGGGTACTCCACAGTGGGATAGTTTCCACTGTATGGTGATCTTATGCTGACTGCTAAGTTCAGAAAGTAGTGTCCGTAGTACTGGTGATTTTCCAGACAGGAGCGCCTCGAGTACTGATTTTTTTTATCAGTAAATAGCACCACAGGTTGTGTACCATGGGTGGTATGTAGTAAACTTGTTCAGTCATCTTTGCCTGTATGCATTCTGCATAACGCAAAAATCTATTCACATTGAAATCGCATAAACATCTGGATGTATAAATAGTATGTAGTGTATGTATTTTCTTGTGTACTATGAGTGCTTGTAAACTATCGTTAACACATAACGTTTATATTTGTATGGGTTTTATAAGTGACATGTGTCATACTGTGCTTCATTTTTACATTATAGCTATATGTAATCTTAGTGTGTAGTGTATATTCTATCTACACATGCATGCATGCACACCTCACACACTCATACATATAACCACCTCACTGACACACTATATGCATGCACACACTCAAACAAATAATTCACACACATGCATACGTACACATGCACATTTTGCACATCTGTGCTTTCAGCTACTGTGCAACTATATATTTTTACATGGTTAATCTCCCATATGTTATTTATTGCCTTCATTTCTCTGATATCCACATGTATTCTTGTATGTTGCATCTTATTTATAGCCCATATGTTACTAGAATTCTTTAGTTTCTATGTAAATAGACACCCTTCAATTTGTTCATAACCTGTAAGTAAGGGGGGCTGTGTGGTCTCGAGGTATGGTGTCCGCCTCGAGTGCTGGAGGTCCCGGTTTCAGGTCCCGGTTTCAGGCCCCGGTGAGGACCAGGATTTATTTAAAAAATCCACCGGGACTTCCAGTAATTTCCCCTGGTCTCTGGGTAGTGAGATCGGACGCCCGTGTGTATTGTTGCGCACGTAAAAAATCCCTTGGCAGTTGGAAATCGAAAAAGAGTAGCCTAACGGCACTGCCCGGGTAAAATTTTGAGTTAAAAATCTACCCAAGTATTTCAGGATCCTCGGCGGTGCTATGGAGTTCGTGCACTGAGCTGAGTTTCTCCAGACTCAGGTTTGAGTTAGGAGGAGAACGGAGCACTTATGGGTTGCACCCGTGTGCCGTGATGTTGATCCATCAACTAAACTAAACTAAACTAAGTAATGATACATTCTTCACTTGGGTCACAGCCCAATAGCACTCATACTTATTCACTTGACTTAGTCCAATAGCACTCTTACTTATTCACTTGACTTAAGTCAATTAGCACTCATACTTATTCACTTGATTTATGTCCATTAACATTACTTATTCACTTGGCTCATGGTCCATGCGTAATCATAGTCTTTTAATTGTGCATGTGTAATCATACATTTTTCATATGGCTCATTACACGTATGTAATCATATCTTCTTCATTTGGGCCATTACGTATATGTAAGCATACCTTCTTCATATGACCCGGTAAACACAAGTAATCATATATTATTCATATGGCTCATTACACATTAGTAATCATACAATGTTCTCATTGTTCACATGTAATCATACAATCATCTCATTGTCCATGTGTAATCATACAATCATCTCATTGTCCATGTGTAATCATACAATCTTCTCATTGTCCATATGTAATAATACAATCTTCTCGTTTTATGTATTTCATCACACAATTTTCACATAGCTTATTGTGTTGTATAATTAAATATTCTTTTTTCTAGATCATAAGTAATCATATAGTTTTTATATGACTAATTACAAATGTAATCATATAATCTTTTCATTGTCCATTTATATTCATGTCTTCTCATTGCCCGTATGCAACCACACTTTCTTCTTATTGTCTGTATTTAATCATATACTCTTCTCATTGGCCGTATGTTTATTTATACATTCTTCTCATTGGCCGTATGTTTATTTATACATTCTTCTCATTGGTCGTATGTTTATGGGCATTTATAAATACAATTGTATACATTCTTCTCATTGCCCCTATGCGGTCACTTGACATGCTATGTGTGACTGTACGTCTTGTGTTTGATCAGAACATTCTAAAGAAGTCTTATAATGTATTTGTTTTTATTTTTAACAATGTGTATCATATATTTTGGAATTGTTCCCCCCCCACCACCCCCCCCACCCCCACCCCCCCCCCCCCCCCCCCCCTCCTCCTCATTCACCACATGTAATGGGGCTATAGCCATTATGAAAAATCACCTGTACATTACTGTTAGTGGCTAAATACACAGTTGAAGTGATCAGATGTCTTTAGAATGCTGTGACCAAATGTAAAATATGAAAACAACACATGCGATGGGTGGGATTCAACGGAATAATTAATCACACCTGATCTGTTGTGTTGAGAAAGTGAAGAGCTAATGGGAGTGATGTGTTGTGTTGAGAGAGTGAAGAGCTATTGTGAGGGATGTGACTTGTTGAGAGAGTGAAGAGCTAATGGGAGGGATGTGCTGTGTTGCGAGAGTGAAGAGCTAATAGGAGGGATGTGTTGTGTTGAGAGAGTGAACAGCTAATGGGAGGGCTGTGCTGTGTTGAGAGAGTGAACAGCTAATGGGATTTAGGGGAAGAATCAATCACACCTGATGTATTATGTAGAGAGAGTGAAGAGCTAATGGGAGGGATGTGCTGTGTTGAGAGAGTGAAGAGCTAATGGGAGGGATGTGTTGTGTTGAGAGAGTGAACAGCTAATGGGAGGGCTGTGCTGTGTTGAGAGAGTGAAAAGCTAATGGGATTTAGGGGAAGAATCAATCACACCTGATGTATTATGTAGAGAGAGTGAAGAGCTAATGGGAGGGATGTGTTGTGTTGAGAGAGTGAACAGCTAATGGGAGGGCTGTGCTGTGTTGAGAGAGTGAAAAGCTAATGGAATTTAGGGGAAGAATCAATCACACCTGATGTATTATGTAGAGAGAGTGAAGAGCTAATGGGAGGGATGTGCTGTGTTGAGAGAGTGAAGAGCTAATGGGAGGGATGTGTTGTGTTGAGAGAGTGAAGAGCTAATGGGAGGGATGTGTTGTGTTGAGAGAGTGAACAGGTAATGGGATTCAGGGGAAGAATCAATCACACCTGATGTATTATGTAGAGAGAGTGAAGAGCTTACAGTGGGATATTGGAACTGTCGTAGTGCCTGGCAGAGAGGTCCTGTATTGGAGGCAAATGGATCACCATGGTCTGGCAAGAATGCGACAGCGTGGAGTGACGAGGGGATCTGGCCGATGCTCGATGCTTAAAGGAAAGGCGAGACGCACATATAATCAGATTGCTACTGGTACTATTGGGGTTGGAACTCTTCGCTGGCTTCTGAGGATGGGGACGGAGCTCTTATGGGAATGCCCCGAATGTTGTGATGTCGGTTCCTAAATCAATAAATCAAGAGCTTACATCTGAGTCCAAGCTGGAGGTGTTTAATCTCTGAACACTTCTTGTATGCTTGTGCCAGGTTGTCCAGCAAAGTATATTCTATTCCAAATTGCTCTCTTCCCTGCAGGCACCAGCAACATGACAAGGGACTGCTCAGCTCCATATCCCAGAGCAGTTTTGGCTCGACCTTTGGCCTGAACAAATCTCCCAGCCAGCTCTCCATTGTGGACAAGAAGCGCAAAGATATCAAAGCTGCTGCCAAGTTGGAGATGGTCAAAGTGGACGTGGACAACAACATGGTGGGTGTCTGGATATTTCAGTTTGCAAGTTTCGTTGGTAGTGGTTTATTGTTTGGCTGTTTATTTCAAACTTGGTGTTCCTCTATAAGGATCTACATCATGACATTTCTGGGCAAATCCATGTGTTTTTGTTTTGTAAATTTGGCATTCGTCTCTAAGATTCGACATCATAGCATTCTGGGCAAACCCATCAATCTCTCAGTATGAGTTGTATGGTTAGATGTTTATCATTCTAGTAACACATTGGTCGTTCTAGTAACACATTTATCATTCTAGTAATACATTGGTCATTCTAGTAAACCACTGTCTGTTCTAATAAAAACATTGATTGTTTTAGTAAAGTAACACACTGGTCATTCTAGTAACACATTGGTTGTCGTAGTTAACACATTGGTCGTTCTAGTAAAGTAACACATTAGTTGCTCTAGTAAAACAACTCATTGGTCGTTCTAGTAACACATTGGTTGGAAACATATCAGGTTTGTTCTTTCATATGTTCCTTCTTGTTGTAATCACACATAAATGTAAATATGAGCATACTTAAATATGTTATTCATCGGTAAGAATAACTAGAATTTGTTTTTGTTTTTTTAAACAGCCTTTTGGACTTGCCCAGAATGAGTGACCTGTCTGTCCTTTAGATGCTTGTAAGATTGGTTTCACATTCACACTTAGATATTAGTCACAAATGTGTTGGATTCACACTCACACTTAGATATTAGTCAGAAATGTGTTGGATTCACACTTAGATATTAGTCAAAAATGTATTGGATTTACACTTAGATATTAGTCAGAAATGTGTTGGATTTACACTCACACTTAGATATTAGTCAGAAATTGGTTCGATTCACACTCACAATTAGTTACTAGTAAAAAATTGTTTGGATTCACATTTAGATATTAGTCAGAAATGTGTTGGATTGACACTGAGATATTAGTAAGAGATGGTTTGGATTCATACTCACACTTAGATATTATTAGGAAGAAATGGTTTGAATTTAACACTCACACTTAGATATTAGTAAGAAATGGGTTTGATTCACACTTAGACATTAGTCAGAAATAGGTTGGATTCACACTTAGATATTAATAAGAAATATGTTGGATTCACACTTAGATGTTGGTAAGAAATTTGTTAGATTCACACTTAGATATTAGTAACAAATGTGTTGGATTCACACTCACACTTAGATATTAGTAACAAATGGGTTGGATTCAAACTTAGATATTAGTAATAGAAGTGTTCAATTCACACTTAGATATTAGTAATAAATGGGTTGGATTCACACATAGATACTAGTAATAAATGTGTTCAATTCACACTTAGATATTAGTAATACGTGTGTTCAATTCACACTTAGATATTAGTAATAAAATGTGTTCAATTCACACTTAGATATTAATAATGAATGTGTTCAATTCACAATTAGATATTAGTAATAAATGTGTTCAATTCACACTTAGATATTAGTAATAAATGTGTTCAATTCACACTTAGATATTAGTAATAAATGGGTTGGATTCACACTTAGATATTAGTAATAAATGTGTTCAATTCACACTTAGATATAGTAATACGTGTGTTCAATTCACACTTAGATATTAGTAATAAAATGTGTTCAATTCACACTTAGATATTAGTAATGAATGTGTTCAATTCACAATTAGATATTAGTAATAAATGTGTTCAATTCACACTTAGATATTAGTAATAAATGTGTTCAATTCACACTTAGATATTAGTAATAAATGGGTTGGATTCACACTTAGATATTAGTAATAAATGGGTTGGATTCACACTTAGATATTAGTAATAAATGGGTTGGATTCACGCTTAGATATTAGTAATAAATGTGTTCAATTCACACTTAGATATCAGTAAGTAATGTGTTGGACTTATGCTTAGATACTTGTGAGAAAAGGGCTAGATTCACAATTTAAATTCTAGTAAGAAATGGGTTGTATTCACACTTGGATGCCAGTAAGAAATTGATTGAATTCACCCTCAAACATTTTATGAGTTTGATTTTTTTATGAGTCCAAAATGGGATTGTCACACAAGTAGATTCTTTTAACTGATAAGAAAGCAGTTTAATTTAACTGACACACTGTATGTATACAGAAGACATTTTTCTGTTGCTCACTGAAATGCTCTTCTCTCAGACAACGTACACTGAGGAAAACGACTCCGGTGTTGATTTTTCTCCGAAAGCAACACGGGCCAATTTGGTAATTAAGTTAAATCTTTTGAGCTTTGAACAGTTCATGTTGGCTTTGCATGATGTTGTTGTCCCCCTCCTAAGCTGCCTGTTGTTTTAGTGATGCCTCATTTGACATGTTGCAGAGCATACTAACTTCTAAAGATGTGTTAACTGGGGAAGATGTCCCTGAACTGTGTCATGATGTCTGTTTGTCAGATCTGAAGATGAGACCAAAACCACAGCAACATTAGATGAATGCAGTCAGTGATATGTGGCTTGGCTGTTATTGTGTTGCAGAGCATACTAACTTCTAGAAATGTGTTAACTGGGGCAGATTTCCCTGATGTCTGTTTGTCAGATCTGAAGATGAGACCAAAACTACAGCAAAATTAGATGAATGCAGTCAGTGATACATGGCTTGACTGCTCCTATGTTTCAGAGCTTACTAACTTCTAGTTTAGTTTAGTTTAGTCGATGGATCAACATCGCAGCACACGGGTGTAACCCATAAGTGCTCCATTCTTCTCCTAACTCAAACCTGAGTTTGGAGAAGCTCAGCTCAGTGCACGAACTCCGTAGCACGGCAAGGATCCTGAAATACTTTGGGTAGATTTTAAACTCGAATTTTTGCGCCGTTAGGCTACTCTTTTTCGATTTCCAATTGCCAAGGGTTTTTTTTACGTGCGCCACAATACACACGGGCGTCCGATCTCACTACCCAGAGACCAGGGGAAATTTTATTACTAGAAGTCCACGCGAAAAAATCCCAGTCCACACCGGGGCTTGAACCCGGGACCTCCATCACTCGAGGCGGACACCATACCTCGAGACCATGCAGCCCCCTTACTAACTTCTAGAAATGTGTTAACTGGGTCAGATTTCCCTGAACTTTCATGATTAGGGGTGTTTAAAATGGCTCTTTGTCAAATCTGAAGATGGGACTAGAACTAGAGGAAAATTAGATGAAGGCAGTCAGTGACATGTGGCTTGACTGTTCCTATGTTTCAGAGCATACTAATTTGCTGGGTTTTAGAAAACCTAGAAATGTATTAACAGAGGCTGATTTCCCAAAACTATATTGATCAGAGATGTTTAGAAAGCCTGTTTGTCAAATCTGAAGATGGAAATAAAGACATAATTTATAATGTGTTGAAAGCCCATGGCGACCTGATTGGTTAGCTCACTGGCTAATCAGAACAGAAGACTAGGTTTGGTCCCTGTTTGAGGAAGGATTTTATTTCCCCAAGACAATTAGGGATTCTTCGCTGACTCTGGAAGATGAGGACAGCTTGTGTGGGAATTTTCCAAGTGTTGTGATGGCTGCTCTTAACTCAACTCAGCTCAACTCATGCCCCAAGACATCTTTTGGGTAGCAGAGATTTCCGTGGAAAGACAATGTGATATGACACAGGCAGCTTACAGTGCTGTAAATTGGTGTGTGTGTGATGTTTGATCACTTCACAAACCTCTAGTAGCACCTACTATTCACCCATGCACACACACATCACATGCATGCACACACACACACACACACACACACACACACACACACACACACCAATAACAGCTGCTTGTTTTGCTCCAGTAAATGCAAGTTTCACAGAACTAAAACATAATTTATAAGACTTTTAAAAGATCATTGATTTCTTATTGTTTGACTCACCAACATGTTTAACCTGTTTTGTTTTGGAATTGTTTACATTTGCTTGACAATTTAACAGCCAAAATAGAGCAGTGGCAATTCTAAAAGATCAGCTTTCTAACATTTACCAGAGATGTTTCATGTTTGCTGCAAACTGCAACACTCACTTCCTGCCTACTTGTTTTGTCGTAGTCATGAGCACTTAGTTTGTTTTGTTCTTGTCTTGTAACATTGCATTGTTTGTGTTGTGAATGATGGGCACTTAGTAAACAAGCCAGAAATGCTCTTTAAGCTACAGACTTGTGGTTTGACCAGCCTAGGAGGATACATCACCATCATCATAATCCTCATCAAGTGCCCTGCCAGCTGGCGTAGGCATTCATGGCTCTCCACAGATCTCGGTCTTTGGTGTTGTGGATCAACTCTGCTGATGATATTCCTCCATGCCACCGTCTCAATCCATCCAGCATCATCTCTCTTGATCTGCCTCTGCCTCTCTTCCCCTCGATCTTTCCAGTTGTCACGATGTTCTCCAATGCCTCACTTCTTATCACATGACTGAAGACAGCTGTTTGTCTCTTTCTTATTGTTGTAGATAATGTTCTGGTTTCATTAGCCTGTTTCAGGCAATCGTTCTTAGTTACTCGGGTAGTCCTAGGAATTTGCAACATTCATCTCAGGAACCACATCTCTGTTGCTCCTAATTTCTTCTTACTTTGTTCATTTACATTCCAAGATTCACTGCCATACAGCAAAACTGGTTTTATATAGCGTTTCAGCACTCTCTTCCTAACATTCAGTGATAATGACTTATTGCATAAGATACTCTTCATTTTATGAAATGCGGCTTTTGCTTGCCCTATTCTGCTCTTAATCTCTGTTGTACATCACCAACCTGGGCGTAATTCTGGCCGACCTGCTTGTGCTGGACTGAATCACGATTTGATCATCATCATGTGCCATGCTGGTAAGCGTAGGCAGTCATGTTTCTCCATCTCATACGATCATCAGAGTCGTGGATCAGCTCTGTGTTCTTGTCTCGACCATACTCACATGGCCAAGCCATACAGGTATTTACTTCTCTGCCTTCCCCTTGTTCTTTTCCCCTCAATCTTGCCAGTTGTCACCAAGTTCTTTATTTCTTCTCATAACATGTCCAAAAATCTGTGACTGTCTATGCCTAATTTCTCTAATCAGTTTATGATTTTCATTTGTTTCTTGTAGTACTTGGTCATTGGTTTTTCTATCTGTCCATGATATTCTTTACATTTTCCTCAGAAACTACATTTCCACAGCCATCAGATGTTTTTCAGCTTGTCTACTCATTGTCCACGCTTGACATCCACACACAAGTACAGGTTCTATGTAGCGTATCAATACTCGTTTTCTCATCACATCCTAACATGTCTCTCCCCTGGACTGCCGGTGCTAGTTTTATGTACATGGCCAGTGCTAGTCTTATATACATGGCTGGTTTCTGAGTTCGGAGAGGGGAAGGAGCACTGCATCTGTCGTTCCTCTTCTACCCTGGGATGTAAAGACACCTTACATTCTTGTTTAATCATTCCTCTTCTACCCAAGCCTGATCCTATGTCCCAAGCCTCGCGATAGATGGTAGAAATGTCAGCAGAGAGAACAAACTGAAGTATCTGGGGATCACATTTGACAGGAGCCTATCCTTCAAGGACTATGTGGAGACGGTCGTGACAAGAACTCAGAAGGGACTCAATGCACTTAAAACTATGGCTGCAATGGACACAGAGCAGAGAATGCTTTTCACACTATACCAGCACTTGATCCTCTCCGTAATTGATTATGGATTAGGTCTGCTCACTGTCTCAGAGAGTCAGCTGGTGAAGTTAGAGCGCATACAGAACGAAGCTATGCGGGTCATTCTGGGATGCACCAGAGACACCCCAGTAGTGTGTATGCATTACATCCTTGGTCTGCCGACTGTTGCTGGTAGGCTCAAGGTGATGCAGGCTAAGGCATACCTCAGAGTAGCTGCAGACACAGACCACCCACTGCATGAGGCGCTGGATGCAGTTACGGGTCAGCGACTGATAAGAGGGAAATCATGGATGGCTCAGGCGGAGGATACGATCAGACAGGTGTGCCCCCTGGAGAACATTAGGCGTGGAGAGGAGTGGGTCAGAGTGCCAGCGGAGCAGTCAGACTTGTGCAGAGTTATAATCACATTAAGCAGGGAGTGGCCAGCAGGGGCCACGAAAGTGGAAATCCAGCAACTAATTCAGGACAATGCTCACTCGAGTGATGTGATTATCTACACAGATGGTTCGGTGTCAAGAGGTGAGAGAAGTGGCTGGGGGTTCATAGCCAAAGCTAATGGTCGATGTTTGGGGCAGGAGAGCCTGGCATATGATACCACAACATCCAGCTTAAGAATGGAAGTGGAGGCAGTCACTGCGGCTCTCTGCTGGATGGAGAATACGACACACACACACATCGTGATTGTAACTGACTCAGAAAGCATGCTGACGAGGGTGAGGACGGGCAGACTTCTTGCGGAGTGGCTTGCTTCGCTTCGGAGGTCACAGGTGACAAGCATCGCCTGGATCTTTTCTCCGGGGCATGCCGGTGTGCTGGGAAATGAACAGGCAGACAGATTGGCTGGCTCTGCAGAACTTGGTGGAGTATTGATACATGACGAGGCAGACGTGGTTGCGGCCTTGTGGGAGTGTCAGAGTCTTGCGTAGAGCAAGATAAGTAGCTCGTTTTCTGGCAAGTGTGAAGCAATATCAAACTATCATATCACACGAAGTGAATATCCGAAAGTATTATTCACAAGCTTTATTTACGCGCTGCATTTATTATCGCACAAACATCGCGCAATGACAATCCATAGCAATCATTACGGCATGAACAATATCACTACAATACATAATAATACATGCAAGCAATAAACATCTCACTTACAAGTCAAACTATTCAAGCGTTCGAACCAGTCTCCCACTGTCGTACAGGCTAGCTCTCAATGCAGATTCAAACACTCCTCGCATACCCATGCGACCTGTCCATTCAAACACCTAAACCCGTCTGCCAGTTCCTGGCGTTCTACACGCTACACGCTCACGTCAGCTGGTGTGACCCCTGCAAGGTTCACGGGGTGTACTGCTGACCAGCGGTCGTTTAAGCTTCGCTCAATTGCCTGTGCCTTGGCTGCTTATACGGGCGTCGTCGAAGACGCCGCGATTCTCTCTGCAGTGTTTAACATCACTCAGGGTTGCGTGTTGTTATGTTGTCTGGCGTTGGTACAGACAACGCGTCGCAACCTCGGATGTGAGACCTTGACACTCTCCACACCCCTTTTTCATGAAAGGATTTCCTTTCATGTACAATATATATAGGTGTTATTAAACATGTCAAAGTCGAACATTATACCTTAACAGTTATTATAAATATATACAGGTGAATAGTAAACAATATGTATACACCAATTATGTTGCACTATGAAGTACAACAGTCAAGTACAATCTATTTAATGGGCATTACCTCGCTGTGACACAGCTAGTCCGGTAGGTATCGGCTAAACTGGCCCCTACCTCACAACCAAGAACAAAAATACTAAAATAATCAGGTCAAGCCGTGAGCATCTCCCTCTGAGATAGCTCCATCATCAGACCTCTGTTTAGAGTTTCTAATGAAGGTCAACAGTTTTGGCAATATACTGTCCATATCTAAACGACGTTACATTGACATGTTATTTATCAAGCACACATGTTAATGGTTACAATACATATTTACATATCACCAACAATTTAGAGTAATGTCCCCTGGTTATTATACAAAAAATTTAGGAACAATAATTTATCGTCGTTTACAAGACATAAATTACCACTGCAAATTTATTTCTTAGTGTCATAATTTGATCCTTATTGACAAATGTGCACAAAAAGTCACGTTTGTAAAGAAGCAATCAAGTTACGATGCTGAGATTACATCTTATAAAAATCGACATATACAATTCCGTATATGGAAATATTTTAAATCACATTTTAATACAATTGTCATACATTTATAGACTTTTTAGCGTAGTCTGCTAACTTTTAACTTAATATGCAAAAAATATCGGAAGTATACAGCTGTACTATTACATGTGTTGTGGTGTCATTCATACAACGTTGGTCCGTTCTGGATGGATATTATATAAACGGAGTAGTAGTTGTTACTATCAGCTGTTGGATCGTCTCTTCCGCCTTCTGCTCGGATTGTACTGTCGCAGTCATCTTTCGTACCTTGTTAAAACGTCTTGGACACCTCGGTCTGGATACCTTCAGGATTACCTCACGTTGTAGTGGCTTGGTAAATTTCTGGATCCTGTAGTGTTGTCCAGTGACACTTCTCTGTAGTGTCTGGTTGTTACAATATTTATGTATTTACAATAATAATTACATTCTTTCTCATATCTCACAGTTATACAACACATTAGTTTACATAATACTGATTCCATTCTTCCACATAACTCACAATTATACACGCATTCATTCGCATGATAATAAGAATCGCAATATGTACATAAGTTATATACATTGGGAGATAAAATCTTCCCCATCACAATGGTGTACACAGCGTTACTGACACATTGTCACAATTGGCTGTGGTACTGAGCACTATCTACGTTGCAGTTTTATACACCCTCTGCACTGTGCTCTGGTGTTGACTGGGTATTAGGTTCGTTCGTATGGACATCTCGACAAAAGATCTGCAAGACAGTTTTGTGAACCCTTTATATGGTTAATCTCATAGCTATAGTCCTGCAGAAGAAGGGACCATCTTGCCACCTTGCTGTTACTTGGCGTTCCTCTGGTAACAATTGTCAGCGGACTATTATCTGTTTCAATAATGAAATGTTTGCCTAACAAAAATCTAGAAAGTTTACGTACCGAAAATACCATGGCAAGAGCCTCGAGTTCCGGTGTACTGTAATTTCGTTCGCTGGTGTTCAGTTTTCGAGAGACGTAGTATACTGGGTACAAGATCTGGTCGTGTTCTTGGAGAAGCACACCTCCAATGGCTACGGAGCTCGCATCACATCTTAATCTAAAAGTAATATTCAAATTTGGCAATTTCAGAATAGGTGATTTAGAAAAATATGAAAGAATCTTCGTAAATGCTGGCCTTAAACATTCACTGTTTACAATCACGTTGGGATGTTTATTTGTTAGTAGATCAGTGAAACATTTGGTCAATTCAGCAAAATGAGGAATAAACTGTCTATAATAGTTTAAAAGACCTAACACACTTCGCAACTGTTTCTTAGTTGTCGGAAGCGACAATTTCAAAATTCTGGACATGATGTTATCGTCAGTTGATATAAAGCCATTTGAGATCTTATAGCCCAAAAATGAAATTTCCTGAAAGGCTATATCAACTTTGGAAGGTTTTACAGTCAGTCCATGATGTCTAATCCTGTCAAATGTCTGCTGTAGTGCTGTTATGTGCTCTGTCATGTCCTTTGTGTGTATGCAAATGTCGTCCATGTACCAAATGATGTTAGCAATGTCTGTCAAAAGAATTCTGGTCATTCTGACGAAGGTAGCTGGTGCATTGACTAATCCGAAAGGTAGTTTACACCATTCGTATAAACCCCACGGTGTGGCAAATGCAGTCAGATGTATACTATCAGGATGTACAGCTATCTGCCAGTAGCCTTTTGTCATGTCAAGTTTAGTAAAATAACGTGAGTCAGATAGTTCAGTCAGGATGTCTTCACAGTTGCTCATTGGTTCTAAATCCAACTGTGTAATGCTGTTGAGTTTACGATAGTCCACACAAAGTCTAATAGTGTTGTCCTTTTTGCGTACTAAAACTATTGGTGAACAGAAATGAGATTGTGAACGTCGAATGATATGATTTGCTTCTAAATCAATGATTTCTTGGTGAAGTTTTTCCTTATAGTGTATCGGGATGGAATATGGTCTACACTTAATAGGAATGTCAGATGTTAAGATGATTTGGTGCTTGCACTAAATCTGTCTGTCCTGGGCTGTCAGAAAAGATCGTCCTGTATTCTTGTATCAGTTGTCTGCAACTGTCAGTCTGTGTCTGCGTCAGTTTAGGATTTACCTTAATGTCCTGTAAGTTGGTCGTCGTGTCAAGAACTGGTGTCGGTATCTCGTCAGTGTCGTTGTCGTCCGTCTGGTCCACTATGGAGGTGCTTGCTGCAGTCTCTACTTGTTCGTCTTGCCTGTGGTGATATGGTTTGAGCATGTTAATAGTGGAAAATTTTATGTTTGTCCCTAACTGCAATTTCGTAATCTACCGTCGAAATTTGTCGTAGTACTTTGAACGGTCCTTGCCATGAGTCAGTTAGGAGATGTCTATCACTTGGCAAAAGAAGAAGAACGTCCTGTCCTGGCGTCAGTGTAATAGTTCTATTTCCTCTGTTAGCATATTGTCGGTAAATAGCTCCTGATTTTTGGAGAGCTTCTTTAGCTAACATACATGATTTCATAATTCTATCACGCAATGATGTTACATGTTCATATGGTGAAATGGGTATAGACAAAGTTGTACTTTCAGTCAACATAGATTCATACAGAGATAATGGGCCGCGTGGTTGTGCACCATATAACATTTCGAATGGTGAGAACCCAGTGCTGGAATGGGGCACTTCCCTATATGCAAACAAAATTGCAGGCAGATAAGTATCCCAATCTTCAGGATGTTCTTGGGTTACCTTAGAGAGCATATGTTTCATATCGCCATTAATCTTTTCCACTATACCGGTCGAATGTGGGTGGTATGGACTGTTGAAGCATTGTTTAACACCCAACATTTTGGTAAAGGCTTGTGTAGCCTGAGGAAATAAACTGGCTACCCCGATCTGAAAGGATGGTATCAGGGAATCCTACCCTCGCAAAAATATGAAAGAACACTTCCATGATGTCTTTGGAAGTTATGTTCTTCATTGGAATCGCTTCTGGCCAACGAGTACATAGATCAATGAGTGTTACAATGTACCTATTACCTTTAGATGTTACATGGTTCAGAGGACCAACTATATCGACCGAGATCTTTTCAAACGGTCTACTAGCCAAATCAGTAACTTGCAATTCAGCTTGTGGGTGTTTACCCTTTTTGACAAGCTTTTGACAGATGTCACACGATCTGCAATACTGTTTGGTATCGCTGCAAAACTTTGGCCAATAAAATTAAGTAACCAACCTTGCTCTAGTTTTAGCATACGCCATGTGTCCTGCAAAGGGTATGTCATGAGCTAGATTCAATGCTTGCTTGCGGTTTTCTAACGGTAGCACTGTTTGTTCTATAGTGCTGGAACCTTTGGTGTAGTACCGTGTTAGAATTCCGTTCTTCAGAGCAAAGTACCATTGAGCATTCTTTGCTACTCTTGGCTTTTGGCCTACAAGTTTAAAATACTTTTGCAGAGATCGATCGGCTTTCTGAGATGTTATAAACGTCTCCCTAGTTGTCTCAGGAGATGTTACAACTGGACTTACTCGTTGTAAAGCCTCTGTCTGATCGATTCGATCTTGCATCTGTGCAGTAGATCTAGTTACTGCATTTACTACATTACAACGATCATTCTCATCACACATTGATGTTACATTCACACAATTACATGTATGTTCTGGCGTAGCCAGGTTGGTATTTGTACATTCATTTACAGGTGGTAATACATCATGAATGGTGATTGGTGATGAAGGTGAAATGGTAGTATCAATATTACAACTGACAGTTGATGTACTGCTGTCATGTGGTATGTCATTCACTTCAGGAAGGTTTCCAATGATAATATCGCAGCAAGGATTGGTTAATGCTGCGCATTTAACCTTTCCTGTAAGGAATGGTGTAGTTATATATGCCCATGCAAGTGGATATTTCTCTATGTTTCCTGAGAATGTCCTGCATGTGACATATTTACCACTATATTGTGATGGTAAAATATAATCTCTCTTTACACCAATGAGAGTACTCCCGCTATCACGTAAAACTGTGGCAGCTCTACCATTAACATACCCCTGGTGGATGTTTAGTTTACCTTTGGAGTTTACTACAGAATTGGCCTCCTCACTGGTAACAGGTATAGAATGGCCGCATGTTAACACGCCATCCTCATGAAATTGATCACAAATGGTACATTTTTCCTGATGGAACACCTCAATGGAATGTGCTGAGTTTACTGGGTGATCTTGTACACTTTCATCTTCTGACGAAGAACTGTCAAACATGGCTGCATTAGCCTTTTTGGTCATTGACTTGCCTTTACAATTTTTACGCCAGTGACCATAAGCTTTACAAAGATAACATTTGGTAACTTTTCTGTAGTTCTTCCTTTCTTTATCTTGCTTAGAAATGAAATTCTGCAAGTACGTAGTGTACCCAGGGTGTTGGTCGCACATATCATTCTCATTGTGTTTATACTCGCAATATTTGCAATGATACAATTTCTCTGCAGCTTGTTTATAAGGTCTTTGTTTGGTATTTGACCCTGCCTGATATTTGCCATATGTAGCTGCTGCTACAAAGTCTGTACTGGTCAGATTACTAGAGAAACAATGCTTATTGGCTGCAAAATAACCAGAGCCACGACTTTCAATCTGTTGAACACTTTCACACTGACATTCCAACAAAAATTTAGAAAAGGGGGGTGGGAGAGATGCGATAATCTTATCTCTCAACATAAGATCAACTAATTTGTCATAAATTCCATTTACTTTGGCTGCTGACAGCCATTTAGAAAAAATATTTTGAATTTCTGAGATGTAATCAGAGAACGTGTGTGTTGGCTTAGGAGACAACTTCCTAAACTGTTCTCTATAACCTGATTCATCTAGCAAAAAATGTGACATAAGTTTTGCTTTAATGTAAAGATAATCTTCTTTCAGGTCATTTGGGATCGACTCTATGACTTTAAGAGGTTCCCCAGAAAGACTTCTTACATATACTATCCCCCATTCAGGTTTTGGAATTTTGTAATGATCCATAACAAATTCAAAATTTTGGGTGAATGCTGCTATGCAATCACCTGTGTTGTAACTTCTGATCAGACCTTGGTACTTCTTATGAGGTTGATCTTTGTCTGTTTCTCTATTCACTTTATCTTTAGAACATTCAGCTTTTAGCTGTTCAATTTTCAGTTGTGTTTCTTGCTCTTCTCTCTTACTTTGGGCTAAGATCTCAGCTTGCCTCACTGCAGCTTCTGACTGTTTTAGAGCAGCTTCTGATTGTGCTTGTTGAAGCTTTAAAGCAGCTTCTGATTGTGCTTGTTGAAGCTTTAAAGCAGCTTCTGAGTCTGCCTCTTTACTTTTCAGAGCAGCTTCTAATTGTGCCTGTTGAAGCTTTAGAGCAGCTTCTGAGTCCTTTAGAGCAGCTTCTGATTCTGCCTCTTTCATTTTCAACGCCCTTTCGGCAGCTCTTTCATTCCGCTCAATAATTTGCTCTTGTTTTAAGAGATATTCTGCATATTTACTTTCACTCCATGTTCTCAATCCCTCACCAGACATATTCAATTTTAAACCCATTTCAATGAAATCGTTTAAAGAAGACATGATGAACAATAGGTATGATGGAATAAATATAAACAAAATTACTTATGATGTTAGTAAGTTACAAATATTTATAGCACAGTTAATGTCTAAAGCCAGACTAACGAAAGTATAAAGAGAGATGAAAAAAATTTATACTCAAGTAATCCTTGGGTAATGTGCTGTTCAGTGGTGCTCGAAATCACACTGGAACGTCTTTCGGGTTGACGCACAAAAAATTTTTGAAGTTCACCAGACTCAGGTAAAGTTGACACAAAAAACCTGTACTTTTTAAACTAAACGAAATTAGAACGTTTGTAAATGTATGGTGTGTGTAATGTCACTGAAGTCTGTAAAGGTTTGTATGCTGTCAAGTATTATTGTTAGTCGTTACCACAATCAACAACTTTCACGCTCACACTAACCCTACTCAATGACATTCAAGGGCACGGCCGCCATTTTGGATTTTAGGTACAAAATTGGTTGAATTTAGCGATAAGTCTGAAGACGCCTCGGTTGGCTTCAAATAATATCTTCACACTTATAATTTAATTAAATCAACTCTATTTAATCGTTACTTTACCTTAATCTATGACTTGCGCACTTCTATCGGCATGTTCACATTCGCTTCAAACTCGGACAAAAAAATTTACAAGTTCGCATTTGGTTCAAAACCCGGACGAAAGCCACCACGTTCGCACTTGTCAGAGTCTTGCGTAGAGCAAGATAAGTAGCTCGTTTTCTGGCAAGTGTGAAGCAATATCAAACTATCAAATCACACGAAGTGAATATCCGAAAGTATTATTCACAAGCTTTATTTACGCGCTGCATTTATTATCGCACAAACATCGCGCAATGACAATCCATAGCAATCATTACGGCATGAACAATATCACTACAATACATAATAATACATGCAAGCAATAAACATCTCACTTACAAGTCAAACCATTCAAGCGTTCGAACCAGTCTCCCACTGTCGTACAGGCTAGCTCTCAATGCAGATTCAAACACTCCTCGCATACCCATGCGACCTGTCCATTCAAACACCTAAACCCGTCTGCCAGTTCCTGGCGTTCTACACGCTACAGCACGCTCACGTCAGCTGGTGTGACCCCTGCAAGGTTCACGGGGTGTACTGCTGACCAGTGGTCGTTTAAGCTTCGCTCAATTGCCGTGCCTGGCTGCTTATACGGGCGTCGTCGAAGACGCCGCATTCTCTCTGCAGTGTTTAACATCACTCAGGGTTGCGTGTTATTATGTTGTCTGGCGTTGGTACAGACAACGCGTCGCAACCTCGGATGTGAGACCTTGACAGGGAGCACGTGCACACCTCGGAGGAGCAAATGGATTACCATGGTCTGGCAAGAATGAGACAACGAGGAGTGACGAAGGGATCTTGCCGACGCTCAACGCTCAGAGGAAAGGCGAGACGGACTTATAATCAGATTGCTACTGGTACTATTAGTGCTGGAACTCTTCGCTGACTGCTGAGGATGGGGACGAAGCACTTATGGGAATGCCCCGAATGCTGTGATGTTGATTCCTAAATCAATCAATCAATCAATCAATCCTATTCTACCCTGGGATGTAAAGACATCTTACATTCTTATTTAATCCTTCCTCTTTTTCCCTGGGATGTAAAGACACCTTACATTTATGTTTAATCTTTCCTCTTCTACCCTGGGATGTAAAGACATCTTACATTCTTATTTAATCATTCATCTTCTACCCTGGGATGTAAAGACACCTTACATTCTTATTTAATCATTCATCTTCTACCCTGGGATGTAAAGACACCTTACATTCTTATTTAATCATTCATCTTCTACCCTGGGATGTAAAGACACCTTACATTCTTATTTAATCATTCATCTTCTACCCTGGGATGTAAAGACACCTTACATTCTTATTTAATCATTCATCTTCTACCCTGGGATGTAAAGACACCTTACATTCTTGTTTAATCATTCCTCTTCTACCCTGGGATGTAAAGACACCTTACATTCTTGTTTAATCATTCCTCTTCTACCCTGGGATGTAAAGACACCTTACATTCTTGTTTAATCCTTCCCCTTCTACCCCGGGTTGTAAAGACATCTTACATTCTTGTTTAATCCTTCCCCTTCTACCCTGGGATGTAAAGACATCTTACATTCTTATTTAATCATTCATCTTCTACCCTGGGATGTAAAGACACCTTACATTCTTATTTAATCATTCATCTTCTACCCTGGGATGTAAAGACACCTTACATTCTTATTTAATCATTCATCTTCTACCCTGGGATGTAAAGACACCTTACATTCTTATTTAATCATTCATCTTCTACCCTGGGATGTAAAGACACCTTACATTCTTATTTAATCATTCATCTTCTACCCTGGGATGTAAAGACACCTTACATTCTTATTTAATCATTCATCTTCTACCCTGGGATGTAAAGACACCTTACATTCTTATTTAATCATTCCTCTTCTACCCCGGGTTGTAAAGACATCTTACATTCTTGTTTAATCCTTCCCCTTCTACCCCGGGTTGTAAAGACACCTTACATTCTTGTTTAATCCTTCCCCTTCTACCCCGGGTTGTAAAGACACCTTACATTTATGTTTAATCTTTCCTCTTCTACCCTGGGATGTAAAGACACCTTACATTTATGTTTAATCTTTCCTCTTCTACCCTGGAATGTAAAGACACCTTACATTCTTATTTAATCATTCATCTTCTACCCTGGGATGTAAAGACACCTTACATTCTTGTTTAATCTTTCCTCTTCTACCCTGGGATGTAAAGACACCTTACATTTATGTTTAATCTTTCCTCTTCTACCCTGGAATGTAAAGACACCTTACATTCTTATTTAATCATTCATCTTCTACCCTGGGATGTAAAGACACCTTACATTTATGTTTAATCTTTCCTCTTCTACCCTGGGATGTAAAGACACCTTACATTTATGTTTAATCTTTCCTCTTCTACCCCGGGTTGTAAAGACACCTTACATTTATGTTTAATCTTTCCTCTTCTACCCTGGGATGTAAAGACACCTTACATTTATGTTTAATCTTTCCTCTTCTACCCTGGGATGTAAAGACACCTTACATTCTTGTTTAATCTTTCCTCTTCTACCCTGGGATGTAAGACACCTTACATTTATGTTTAATCTTTCCTCTTCTACCCTGGGATGTAAAGACACCTTACATTTATGTTTAATCTTTCCTCTTCTACCCTGGGATGTAAAGACACCTTACATTTATGTTTAATCTTTCCTCTTCTACCCTGGGATGTAAAGACACCTTACATTCTTGTTTAATCTTTCCTCTTCTACCCTGGGATGTAAAGACACCTTACATTCTTGTTTAATCCTTCCTCTTCTACCCTGGGATGTAAAGACACCTTACATTCTTGTTTAATCTTTCCTCTTCTACCCTGGGATGTAAAGACACCTTACATTCTTGTTTAATCTTTCCTCTTCTACCCTGTGATGTAAAGACACCTTACATCCTTGTTTAATCCTTCCCCTTCTACCCCGGGTTGTAAAGACATCTTACATTCGTGTTTAATCTTTCCTCTTCTAAATTGAGATGAAAGGTATCTTAGTGATGTTTAATGTTTCCTATTCTACTCTGGGATGTAAAGATATTCTATAATATTGTTTAATATTTCCTGTTCTACCCTGGGATGAGTGAATGAGAGAGAGAGAGAGAGAGAGAGAGAGAGAGAGAGAGAGAGAGAGAGAGAGAGAGTTTGTTAGTGTAAATGTGTATATGTCTGTGTGGAGGAGTCTGTGTTTATGTGTTAGTGAATGGGTGTAGAATTGTGAGTGTTTGTGTAAATATGTATTTATGTATGAATATGTGTATGTATGTATTATTTTTGTGTTTATGCATGTGTAAATGTTTGTGCTTGTTTCTGTCTGCCTGCCTGCCTCATAACATAGTAATATGCATTATGTTCACAACATTCATTTGAATGTGTTTTTCTGTGTGACTATAACATGCACAATAGATAATTTATTTGCAAAAGATGAGTGGTTGGAAGGGCCAAATGTAAGACAGACCTGCGTGCCCAATTTGTGACCTTTTGAAAATAAGGTGTGTCCGTTCGTTCACAACTCACCTACTACTCTTTATCTCTATGCCATAGGGTTGAAGAGGAAAACTGTGACTGTTTTTTCAGTGTTTGCTATATTGACAAAAATATTACTATATTGAAGACAAGTGAAGGTTCTTACTATTAAATTGTCCCAAGAATTACTGTATTGAAGGAATGTGAAGTGTCTGATTGCTTGAACTTACAAATTGTATATACATGTTATAGGTATTTATGTATCACATAGCCAGAGTAGGACGTAAGGTGATGGTGATGTATATATGTGATGTCTCATTGCTTTGGTTATGTTCACACGTTGTGTTGATACTACAAGGGTAAGTCACTATGTCAGTCACAAAACAGTATTACAAACTAAACTTGAAATCCATCTATTATTACACTTTTCTCTCTACTTATTTGTCAGTATGATCTCTGTGAACATTGATGTATTTATCCCATTTTTTTATCATTCCCCAATACCTGCGCCATGGAAACTTTGGACAGGTGCCTTAGCCACATTCACACCTCATGCTCAGCTTCTTCTTCATAGAAAACCAGTCAAGCACAACTTTTCACAGAAACCCTTTGAAAAAACACAGAAACATCTTCACAATAATACACTGTTCTTCAATGATGCGACCTTGAGTATGGCTAACATTTTCAACACCATATGCATGTGAATCTTATTATGCACATGAGCATATGCATGTGACATATATTGTCTGCCATACATAGGCTTCAAGCTAGATGAATATGCCACATAGTGGCACCTTTATCAACTGCCGACAATTATAAGTTGTCTTATATCATTGTGTGACTTACTCACTGACTTACCCTGGTATTATGTTCAAGAAAAATATCTGTTATAGTTCATATTTGACTCTTATTGCCGTATAGGCCATACTGTCATCTACCAGTTTTATTGTGAGAGCCAAAGTGGATGATTTATCTGAGCCGGGAAATATGTCTTACAGTGAGGATAGAGAAGTGCCAACTATTTCCCAGATACTGTCAGGACAGATGAGTGCCAACTGTCACCCAGATACCATCAGGACAGAGGAGTGCCAACTGTCACCCTGATGGAAATAACTTGACTCTGGATTTTCAGCATGCCTCTTTTTATGATTTACAATGATGCAAGCTATAACCTTCTAGATGTTGTTGTTCCGTTTCTAGATGTTTTCTAGCCAGCAACAGGTTCCAAAATAAGGTTATAGTTAGTTAGTTAGTTACGTCATGTTAGTCACGGTTCCAACATCACAGCAAAGGGTGACTTTTCACATGGGGAAAATAACACAGTGAAAATAAAATATCACATTTTATGTGATATTCACTGGCACGGGAACAGAGCATAATGTTGATGACCCTTTGCTGTGATGTTGGAACCGCAACTAACTAACTAACTAACTATAACCTTCTTTTGGAACCTGTGGCTGGCTAGAAAACATCTAGAAACGGAACAACAATATCTAGAAACATCAAGACATTGTAGGTGAACATCTGGTTAGGAAAGTGACTGCCGATTCCATCAAGAATTAACTGTATGTTTCGTAGAGGACTTTTGTGGTGATATTCTCGTGGTGGCACGGGAATGGAGCATAAAGGGGATGACCCTTTGCTGTGATGTTGGTACCGCGACTAACTAACTAACTAACTAACTAACTATAACCTTCTCTTGGAACCTGTTGCATTGTGTTGCATTATTTCACAGATCTTATGTTTCTGTTGATTTACAAGTTGTTTTTACAAAATGCTAACTAGGACTATTAAACAAAACATGACTGGGAAAAGAAAAAAAGGAAGGCAGAGAAGTAAATATCTGGATGGCTTGCCTGCATGGCATGGTTGAGACAAGAACATGGTGCTAATCCACAACTTTGGTGATCATGTGAAATGGTGAAACATGACCGCCCACTCTTATCGGCAAAGCAAATGATGATGATGAAAGTAGGACATATAGGTACCAAATTATGCTTAGATGGAGATAACTTGGCTCTTGATGTTCAGCCCACCTTTACTCATGATTTACAATTCCTACAAGTTACAATGTTAATTTTTTTGTTGGAATCTGTTACATTTTGTTGCTTTAAATACTGAGCACAACCCACTACTGGCAATGCTGATCGTATTCTGATATGAACCTAAGGCCTATCCACATCAGTGTGGAAGCACTAGACTCGAGTTTCGCTCTCGTTTGAGCTCGTCAGTAGTGCATATCCTTGACCGGACCCGGAAACAAACCCCGGATCACTGGCGTGTGAAGCGTGTGTGTGACCACTAGACCACGCGGCACAGCCAATTATCACAACAGAATACTACATCACCCATCGTAGGCTGTAGCTCAAGATTTGCCCGATCGCCGCAACTGACGTCCGTCAATCGATGTGGACCCGAATGATCAAGTCTCATTTTGTTGCATTTGACACAAGCGACAGTGTGAGCTTTATATAGGAGTGAATTGTGGCTGAGAGGTTGTAATTTCAGCCCCAGCAAGTCAAGGATTGTGATCCCAGTATAGGGCATGGAGTCTTTCCAACACTGCTTGGTATCTGACAATATTGACAGTCACCCAGATCTCTCGGCTAGTAAGATCTGATAGTTGATTGGTATCTGACAATATTGACAGTCACCCAGATCTCTCGGCTAGTAAGATCTGATAGTTGATTGGTATCTGACAATATTGACAGTCACCCAGATCTCTCGGCTAGTAAGATCTGATAGTTGATTGGTATCTGACAATATTGACAGTCACCCAGATCTCTCAGCTAGTAAGATCTGATAGTTGATTGGTATCTGACAATATTGACAGTCACCCAGATCTCTCAGCTAGTAAGATCTGATAGTTGATTGGTATCTGACAATATTGACAGTCACCCAGATCTCTCGGCTAGTAAGATCTGATAGTTTATTGGTATCTGACAATATTGACAGTCACCCAGATCTCTTGACTTGTAAGATCAGATAGTTGATTGGTATCTGACAATATTGATAGTCACCCAGATCTCTCGGCTAGTAAGATCTGATAGTTTATTGGTATCTGACAATATTGACAGTCACCCAGATCTCTTGACTTGTAAGATCTGATAGTTGATTGGTATCTGACAATATTGACAGTCACCCAGATCTCTTGACTTGTAAGATCTGATAGTTTATTGGTATCTGACAATATTGACAGTCACCCAGATCTCTCGCCTAGTAAGATCTGATAGTTTATTGGTATCTGACAATATTGACAGTCACCCAGATCTCTCGGCTAGTAAGATCTAATAGTTGATTGGTATCTGACAATATTGACAGTCACCCAGATCTCTCGGCTAGTAAGATCTGATAGTTTATTGGTATCTGACAATATTGACAGTCACCCAGATCTCTCGGCTAGTAAGATCTGATAGTTTATTGGTATCTGACAATATTGACAGTCACCCAGATCTCTCGGCTAGTAAGATCTGATAGTTGATTGGTATCTGACAATATTGACAGTCACCCAGATCTCTCGACTTGTAAGATCTGATAGTTGATTGGTATCTCATGGTAGTGACAGTCACTCAGATCTCTTGGCTAGTAAGATCTGATAGTTGATTGGTTTCTCATGGTATTGACAGTCACCCAGATCTCTCGGCTAGTAAGATCTGATAGTTGATTGGTATCTCATGTTAGTGACAGTCACCCAGATCTCTCGGCTAGTAAGATCTGATAGTTGATTGGTACCTCATGGTAGTGACAGTCACCCAGATCTCTCAGTTAGTAAGATCTCTCGGCTAGTAAGATCTCTCATCTAGTAAGATCGCTCGGCTAGTAAGATCTCTCGGCTAGTAAGATCTCTCGGCTAGTAAGATCTCTCGGCTAGTAAGATCTCTCGGCTAGTAAGATCAGATACAAGCCTTTTCTGATAAAAGTGAATAACAGGTCTTGTGCATGTTACAAATCCCACAATTAAAAATCGCAAAAAATAGGCCATAAGGCTACTGTCCTGGCAAATTGTTAATAATAATGTTAATAACATCCACAGGTAGATAGTGTCAAGTTATTTGGAATGGAATCTGTCTAGGGGAAGCAAACGTCACACAAATACATGCCAAAGTCAGACACAGTGATCTTGGAAGTGCATAGCTAAATTTGACCCACTTCCCTCAAGAGAGGAAGGAAGACAAGAGGAACGAGAAAAAGAGGACCGAAGAAGAAGTTTTTTTTTTTTTAAATCTGTAAAATGTTGTTGCATCGTTTCACAGATCTTATGTTTATGTTAATATTCATGTGTTCTCTTTACAAAAATTAGGACATTAGTTGGACGCAGCAGTAAAGTTGCGACTTTTTATGATGTTTTTATATGGTGTGCAAAAACATGTTAAATTTGGTTTTGTTAGGAAGATATGTTACCTGGCCATTGTATTGAGCATCTGACAGGCAAAAGATCACCCCATGGCACAGTGTTTCTCAACCTTCTTTTATGTGTGTGACATTTTTTAACTGATTAAGTGACATGGGATGATTTATCATCTTAAATGACTTTTTGTATTTGCCATAGGCTTATATAATACCAAAATGTTGTCATTGCGTTATAATACAACATGTCTGCTATAATATTGACAAGTTTGAAGTCATAACTGTGACACGCCCCTAGTTCCCATTTTCTGCCATCCATTTTTGAAACCAATGAACAAGTCCTTCAAGAAACAAATGAAGATCGTAAACTGTTTAGAGTCATTAGACGTAGACAGTCAAACTTTTTTGGGCATGTTATGAGAAGAAATGACTTGAAGAACTTGGTGACAACTGGCAAGATTGAAGGGAAGAGACAAAGGGGAAGACTGAGAAGTAAATACCTGGATGGCTTGGCCATGTGGGATGGTTGAGACAGGAACACGGAGCTGATTCACGACTCTGGTGATTGAATGAGATGGCGAAACATGACCGCCCACTCTTATCGGCATGGCACATGATGGATGAATCTTTGTTTGGTCCAAACCTACTTTTTATTTGGTCCAAACCTAGTATTTGTGTGACGCTGAATATGTTAATATTAGTTGTTTTAGGTGCCTGCCGCAGAGGTTGAGAACATTGCCGTGGCAGATAGTTCCATAGATGTGTGAAGTGTGTGTTAGGTCTTCACATGGTTGGGTTTCCAGTGAAGGATCAAGATTATAGCCACTCCAGCGGGGTGCTAAGTGTGGATATGTGATGCCTCCCCTGAGTTTATGAATTAATAACAAAGCTGGCAGGCAACTGGTCATGCATTTACATCAGTCTATGACTCTAGTTTATTTGATTGTCATCCCATTTCTGTTGTGTGTTTTTTTGGTAGACGGACAAGCACTCAGACGGCATTCATATTGGGATCACTCCTGTAGACCAGAGGAAGGAAGTCCAGGACATCATGAGGCGAATTCCCAAAGGTAGGATTTCTGACATTTAGCATGAGAAGTGCTTTCACAGGTATTGAGTAGCACTTGTAGAGGGAAAAGAAAGAGGTAGAGATCAGGTGACACAGTAGACATGAGAATTGAAAGTGATAGGCACACCAGGATACAATCTTTCTGCCTACAGATGTTGATTGTTATCTCTTGGCTTGGGGTATCATCTTTACACTCCTGACAAGTCCAGGGTGCTCAAATCTTCCCCTCAACAAATGCATCATCATCCAGCGGCTAACAGTGCACTTCTATGTTGGTTGACGAGGCCCCTCATTCTCCCTTTGTGTCTCTTGTCTGGCCATGCCGATTCTTACTCCTGAGTCTCATTTTGGACAACAGTGTGGATTCACTGGCATCAAATTTGACAGTGCTCCACTGAAGGAGCCAGTGTTCTTTAGGTTTTTTTTAGAATATTGTCTAGTGTATCCTCAGATCTCTACTTCTTTCTTTTATTTCTGTGAGTGCTGGCCAGTGGCTGTGAATTTATTGCATGTGTTATTGCAGTGACCTCAAAGGTTTCCCAGCAATTTACATCTCTCAAATTTCAGTTCACTTTTAACTAATAGTGAGTACTTTAGTTTAGTAGGTACTTCAGTTGATTGTGCACTTTAGTGGGTATGTTTGTTGATTGCTTACTTTATACTCTTGAGTACTTTAGTGCAGTGGTTCTCAACTGGTGGGGAATTCCCCCCAGGGGGGAATTTTAGGGTTTCCAGGGGTGGGGGGGGGGGGGGGAGATAAAGATTATGTCAAGATCACGTTAATACAAGAACCGATTACTTGATATTGTTTTTCCATTCATACTTTACGGTTCTGTATGTCTCATTCTTCTAAAATTCATTTTATAAAGTAAGTAGACCCACCAATCACATTTTATGTGGACGTCTAGACTTGTTTTAGTATGTTCTTCCATTATTATGTATACTGTGTAGGGGGGGGGGTGGTGGTGTTAGGTAGGAAATACGAAAGGGGAGGGGGGATGACGCTCTGAAAATACGGTGAAGGGGGGCATGGGCCAAAAAAGGTTGAGAATCACTGCTTTAGTGGATACTTTATTTTGTTGTTAGGTTACTGATTTTCATCTCACAGTGAACAGTATCTTAGAGACTACACACATGTATAATTAAGTCTTAGTACATGCTTCTCATGTCTGTAGTTAGATCTCAGTACTGGCTTCTCATGTCTGTAGTTAGATTTCAGTACTTCTCATGTCTGTAGTTAGATCTCAGTACTTCTCATGTCTGTAGTTAGATCTCAGTACTTCTCATGTCTGTAGTTAGATCTCAGTACTTCTCATGTCTGTAGTTAGATCTCAGTACTTCTCATGTCTGTAGTTAGATCTCAGTACTGGCTTCTCATGTCTGTAGTTAGATTTCAGTACTTCTCATGTCTGTAGTTAGATCTCAGTACTTCTCATGTCTGTAGTTAGATCTCAGTACTGGCTTCTCATGTCTGTAGTTAGATTTCAGTACTTCTCATGTCTGTAGTTAGATCTCAGTACTGACTTCTCATGTCTGTAGTTAGATCTCAGTACTGGCTTCTCATGTCTGTAGTTAGATCTCAGTACTTCTCAATTCTGTAGTTAGATCTCAGTACTTCTCATGTCTGTAGTTAGATCTCAGTACTTCTCGTGTCTGTAGTTAGATCTCAGTACTGAATTCTCATGTCTGTAGTTAGATCTCAGTACTGATCTCAGTCTGTAATTAGATCTCAGTACATTCTCATGTCTGTAGTTGATCTCAGTACTATTCACAGGTCCTGTAGTTAGATCTCAGTACTTCTCATGTCCGTAGTTAGATCTCAGTTCTTCTCATGTCTGTAGTTAGATCTCAGTACTGACTTCTCAATGTCTGTAGTTAGATCTCAGTACTTCTCATGTCTGTAGTTAGATCTCAGTACTTCTCATGTCTGTAGTTAGATCTCAGTACTTCTCATGTCTGTAGTTAGATCTCAGTACTGACTTCTCATGTCTGTAGTTAGATCTCAGTACTTCTCATGTCTGTAGTTAGATCTCAGTACTGACTTCTCATGTCTGTAGTTAGATCTCAGTACTGACTTCTCATGTCTGTAGTTAGATCTCAGTACTTCTCATGTCTGTAGTTAGATCTCAGTACTTCTCATGTCTGTAGTTAGATCTCAGTACTGACTTCTCATGTCTGTAGTTAGATCTCAGTACTTCTCAAGTCTGTAGTTAGATCTCAGTACTTCTCAAGTCTGTAGTTAGATCTCAGTACTTCTCATGTCTGTAGTTAGATCTCAGTACTTCTCATGTCTGTAGTTAGATCTCAGTACTTCTCATGTCTGTAGTTAGATCTCAGTACTTCTCAAGTCTGTAGTTAGATCTCAGTACTGACTTCTCATGTCTGTAGTTAGATCTCAGTACTTCTCATGTCTGTAGTTAGATCTCAGTACTTCTCATGTCTGTAGTTAGATCTCAGTACTTCTCATGTCTGTAGTTAGATCTCAGTACTTCTCAAGTCTGTAGTTAGATCTCAGTACTTCTCATGTCTGTAGTTAGATCTCAGTACTTCTCATGTCTGTAGTTAGATCTCAGTACTTCTCATGTCTGTAGTTAGATCTCAGTACTTCTCATGTCTGTAGTTAGATCTCAGTACTTCTCATGTCTGTAGTTAGATCTCAGTACTTCTCATGTCTATAGTTAGATCTCAGCTCTTCTCATGTCTGTAGTTAGATCTCAGTACTTCTCATGTCTGTAGTTAGATCTCAGTACTTCTTCATGTCTGTAGTTAGATCTCAGTACTTCTCATGTCTGTAGTTAGATCTCAGTACTGACTTCTCATGTCTGTAGTTAGATCTCAGTACTTCTCAAGTCTGTAGTTAGATCTCAGTACTTCTCATGTCTGTAGTTAGATCTCAGTACTTCTCATGTCTGTAGTTAGATCTCAGTACTTCTCAAGTCTGTAGTTAGATCTCAGTACTTCTCATGTCTGTAGTTAGATCTTAGTACTTCTCATGTCTGTAGTTAGATCTCAGTACTGATCTCATTCTGTAGTTAGATCTCAGTACTTCTCATGTCTGTAGTTAGATCTCAGTACTTCTCATGTCTGTAGTTAGATCTCAGTACTTCTCATGTCTGTAGTTAGATCTCAGTACTTAGATGTGTATAAGAGACAGTCTCATGTCTGTAGTTAGATCTCAGTACTTCTCAGTCTGTAGCTTAGATCTCAGTACTTCTCATGTCTGTAGTTAGATCTCAGTACTTCACATGTCTGTAGTTAGATCTCAGTACATCTCATGTCTGTAGTTAGATCTCAGTACTTCTCATGTCTGTAGTTAGATCTCAGTACTGACTTCTCAGTCTGTAGTTAGATCTCAGTACTTCTCATGTCTGTAGTTAGATCTCAGTACTTCTCATGTCTGTAGTTAGATCTCAGTACTTCTCATGTCTGTAGTTAGATCTCAGTACTGACTTCTCATGTCTGTAGTTAGATCTCAGTACTTCTCATGTCTGTAGTTAGATCTCAGTACTTCTCATGTCTGTAGTTAGATCTCAGTATCTTCTCATGTCTGTAGTTAGATCTCAGTACTTCTCATGTCTGTAGTTAGATCTCAGTACTTATCATGTCTGTAGTTAGATCTCAGTACTTCTCATGTCTGTAGTTAGATCTCAGTACTTCTCATGTCTGTAGTTAGATCTCAGTACTTCTCATGTCTGTAGTTAGATCTCAGTACTTCTCATGTCTGTAGTTAGATCTCAGTACTTCTCATGTCTGTAGTTAGATCTCAGTACTTCTCATGTCTGTAGTTAGATCTCAGTACTTCTCAAGTCTGTAGTTAGATCTCAGTACTTCTCATGTCTGTAGTTAGATCTCAGTACTTCTCAATGTCTGTAGTTAGATCTCAGTACTTCTCATGTCTGTAGTTAGATCTCAGTACTTCTCATGTCTGTAGTTAGATCTCAGTACTTCTCATGTCTGTAGTTAGATCTCAGTACTTCTCATGTCTGTAGTTAGATCTCAGTACTTCTCATGTCTGTAGTTAGATCTCAGTACTTCTCATGTCTGTAGTTAGATCTCAGTACTTCTCATGTCTGTAGTTAGATCTCAGTACTTCTCATGTCTGTAGTTAGATCTCAGTACTTCTCATGTCTGTAGTTAGATCTCAGTACTTCTCATGTCTGTAGTTAGATCTCAGTACTTCTCATGTCTGTAGTTAGATCTCAGTACTTCTCATGTCTGTAGTTAGATCTCAGTACTGACTTCTCATGTCTGTAGTTAGATCTCAGTACTTCTCATGTCTGTAGTTAGATCTCAGTACTTCTCATGTCTGTAGTTAGATCTCAGTACTTCTCATGTCTGTAGTTAGATCTCAGTACTTCTCATGTCTGTAGTTAGATCTCAGTACTTCTCATGTCTGTAGTTAGATCTCAGTACTTCTCATGTCTGTAGTTAGATCTCAGTACTTCTCATGTCTGTAGTTAGATCTCAGTACTTCTCATGTCTGTAGTTAGATCTCAGTACTTCTCATGTCTGTAGTTAGATCTCAGTACTTCTCATGTCTGTAGTTAGATCTCAGTACTTCTCATGTCTGTAGTTAGATCTCAGTACTTCTCATGTCTGTAGTTAGATCTCAGTACTTCTCATGTCTGTAGTTAGATCTCAGTACTTCTCATGTCTGTAGTTAGATCTCAGTTCTTCACATGACTGTAGCTTGATTTCATTACTGGCTTCTCATGTCTGTTGGTGCATTGAATATGTGGAACTATTGGTGTGTCCCATCATCTTCTGTAGGACTGTATCAGGTCTCAGTGATGCTGAGTGAAGCCTTCCTTCCTTCCTTCCTTCCTTCCTGCCTGCCTGCCTGCCTTCCTTCCTTCCTTCCTTTCTTCCTTCCTTCTTTCCTTCCTTCATTTCATTTGTTCTTTTCTTTGCTTTCTTCCTCTAATTTTTTATCTGTAATTCTTCTCTTTCTTTATTTGTATTTCATCCACTATGCCAACATGTGGGCACAAATATGGCCTTGATTAGTAGTTAACTCCACACAAGATCAGTTATAGCTGGACACTCTGGACTTAGATATGTATGACAGTAGGTGTGTGTATGACAGTTGGTGTATGTATGACAGTAGGTGTATGTTTGACAGTTGGTATGACAGTTGGTGTATGTATGACAGTAGGTGTATGTATGACAGTTGGTGTATGTATGACAGTAGGTGTATGTTTGACAGTTGGTATGACAGTTGGTGTATGTATGACAGTAGGTGTATGTATGACAGTTGGTGTATGTATGAAGTTGGTGTATGTACGACAGTTGATGTATGTATGACAGTTATCACTATGCTCTGCTATCCAGACATTTGCCTAGAATACTTGCATAGATTGTTTCCAGTATGTTCAGTGTACGTTGCAATTGGTGCCTTTAGTTTTGGGACTCTTCACTGGTTATTGAAGATGAAGACGGAGCACGTATGGGAATGTGCCTGAGTGCTGTGATCTTGGTGCTTGGCTTACCTCATCGTATATTGTATTTTGTTTTGTCTGTGCAGGTTCTGAAGCCACAACTGTGTTAGTTGGTCAAGTAGACTTTTTGAAGAGGCCGGCGATGGCATTTGTGCGGCTGGCCGAGGGGCGAATATTGGAGAATTTGACAGAGGTGCCTTTACCCGTAAGGTAAGAATATTATCCAATCTGATTATGTGAAGGCCTATCACTTCATGTAAAATGAAACAAACTGGTTGTTAAGATCCTGTGGAGAAAAAACAAGTATACATACCTTACAGGGATCTCAAGGCTCGGTGAACAGTCGGAAAATCAATTAAATCATGCCACCTTGGCAAATAAAATTAATAATAAATACAGTAAAACACACCACAATAGTCTCATGTTTTGGTTATAATGGCCTTTCTCAAGAGCAATACAAACATGACATAATAAAATAATATTATTCTAAATAATGACAAACACACTATGAACAAACATAACCAGATTTTATAAAAGGGTGATGGTGGAAGACTAATGAATATAGTGGTAATATGCAGTAATTGTGATATGTTGATGCCAAATCTGGAAGCGGAACTAAACACAGGTGTGTTTCTCCGTAGTTTTGTAAGAAAGACTAATGAAGACATCTTGAAAGAAGTTAACTCACAAAGAGAACTGGTTACTCACATTAGAAGACAGGTCGCAATCTTTTGGGCATGCCATGAGCAGAGAAATGCTGGAGTATAACGCTACAGTGGGAGGGTTGGAGGGGAACTAGGCAGAGAGGGACTAAAAGAGAAGATGCTGGATAGTTTGACATCATGGCATGGAGGGACATCGGTATTAGAAATGAAATTCTCATACAAGAGACAACATTGCAGACATATTTCACGCAACAAAAGAAGTTAGTTAGTCACGGTTCCAACTTCATGGCAAAGGGTCACTCCCATAATGCTCCGCTCCTGTGCCAGTGAATATCACACAAAATGCTCCTCACTGTCCCATATGAAACGTGGAGCAGACAGCAGTCCCGACAAACCAACAGCAAACACAGGCAAGTACATGCATAAGGCTGCTGCCAGAATGCCAACAACAACAGTCCGCCACGAAAATTACAGTTCATTATCGATGAACGCGGCAGTCACTAGAAAAGCAGCAGATTCACACACATTACTCCATTATGCAAAACTAGCTAGTTCAGCAAGCAGCCGCCACCATTTTCTGAACATGTAGTTCACAATACAAAACCGTGGACAAATGTAAAAGCACTCCAATGAAATCCACAGCTCACAGTGTCGCTCAACGCACTTAACTCAGTAGCTGGGCAGCAGAACCATTTACTACCAGTCCAACATCAGGAAAATGTGGCAAGCAAACCATAGCCAGAAGCAAACACACTCGAGAGGTCTTAACAGCTTAACAGCCTATCCACCATATTGGACCAGAAGTCAAACAAAATAAGAAATCAAATGTTAAATAGCAAATTATGAAGAGCTTGGAGGCAGGCGTGATGCTGTTTCTGAGATGAGTGTTGCAAGTGCCTCTATCACAGTGGTTCTCAACCTTTTTTGGCCCATGCCCCCCTTCACCGTATTTTCAGAGCGTCATCCCCACTCCCCTTTCGTATTTCCTACCTAACACCACCCCCCCCCCCCCCCCCCCCCCACACACACACAGTATACGTAATAATGGAAGAACATACTAAAACAAGTCTAGACGTCCACATAAAATATGATTTGTGGGTCTACTTACTTTATAAAATGAATTTTAGAAGAGTGAGACATACAGAACCGTAAAGTATGAAGGGAAAAACAATATCAAGTAATCGTTTCCTGTATTAACGTGATCTTGACATAATCTTTATTCCCCCCCTGGAAACCCTAAAATTCCCCCCTGGGGGGAATTCCCCACCAGTTGAGAACCACTGCTCTATCATGTCAGAGGTGGATTAAAAGTCCTAGTCTGTACATTGTTATGCAGATGCTTGATCAGGCAGCCTATTTACCGTGTGTGGGCAGATTCTCTCCACAGGCACCAGCAATGGCTCAGTAGGCCATAAGTTAGTTGCATATCCTTTACAGGACGTAGCAGTCAACTCCAGCATTGTTTGGCTGTTTGTGATTCCTGGGCAAGTTTTACCTTCAGTAGTTTCCCATGTCTTTCTGAACAACCGGCACTCATACCATTTTATGGAAACAAATGGTGGCCTATTCAACAAGTGAATAGGTACAATTATCTCGGAACAGTAATAACATCTGATGGGAGATGCCTTGAAGAGATTAGAACAAGAATCGCCATGGCAAAAGTAGCCTTTAGCAAGATGAAAAAACATACTGACCAATAAAAAGATTTCAGTTGAAACGAGAAAAAGAGTGTTGAGATGCTACATAGAACCTGTACTTTTATATGGATGTGAAGCTTGGACAATGAACAGTCAAGCTGAAAAACATCTGATGGCTGTAGAAATGTGGTTTCTGAGGAAAATGCAAAGAATACCTTGGACAGCCAGAAAGACCAATGAACAAGTCCTTCAAGAAACAAATGAAGATCGTAAACTTATTAGAGACATTAGACGCAGACAGTCAACATTTTTGGGCATGTTATGAGAAAAAATGAATTGGAGAACTTGGTGACAACTGGCAAGATCGAAGGGAACAGACCAAGGGGCAGACCTAGAAGCAAATACCTGGATGGCTTGGCCTTGTGGCATGGTTGAGACAGAAACACTGAGCTGATCCACGACTCTGGTGATCGAGTGAGATGGCAGAACATGACCACCCACGCTTACCGGCATGGCACATGATGGATGGATGGAATGGTGGCCTGCTTCCAAATCGTCCGCAATTGTGCTTTGAGCGCGGTGTGTGGGATTAGGATATGCATTCGTAACCCCTTCGCCACAGATCTGGTGGGGCCATAAGGATAGCTTATATTTGTTTGAGTTGAGACAACATGTGAGGAGAAGAGTGGCAGTGGAGAATATTGTGACAACTGGAAAGATCAGTGGGGTATTAGGCAGGGACAGACCAGGAGAAAGGAAGCTGGATGGACTGAGACAGCGGCATGGAGGAATATCATCAGCAGAGTTGATACAATACACCAAGGACTGAGATCTGTGAAGAGACATGAACGCCTACACTAGCTGGCAGGACACATGATGATGATGAGATAGGGAGGAATGTAGATGTAAGTTTTGTTCAGCTGTCTCAGGGGCATAGTGGTACATTTGCTCGTTACCAAGACAGTGGTGTGGGTTCAGTGGCAGGATTTGTTCCCAACTAATACAGCTCTGAAAAGAGGTCAGCATGGCTAAATGGGTAAGAGCATGAGAGCAAACGCTCTTAAACTTCCGGTGTGCTGATCCTGAGGTTGCGGGTTCAACCCCTACACCGGTCAGATGGGCTAAAATGTTGATTTCTTGTCCTTGACTTGGGAGCGCAAACTACAAGTACCTCAGAAGTCAGAGTAGGTTTCGCCTGATGGCAAGGGACACTGGTAACAGGGAAAGGTAATCAACACGTTAAAAAACCAGTCCAGTGCACTAAAAGTTCTAGCATGTGTAAGGATTACACTTTAGTTCAAAGCGAGCGCACTCGTGCGCACACATATGATTTATCAAAACAATATGGTTCTAGCAACATATACCAAACTTAACTCGTGGTGTGAAAGAAGTCTTTTACCTATTTTTAAAATTTACCTTTGTTTTTTTTTCAATGTCCTGTAAAGGAAATGCAACTAACTTTTGTTTTTGCAGTTGAGATGTGACTGTTTTTCTTGTTTGTTGCAGGTTCATATTCATCCTGTTGGGCCCAGAGAAAGGAGGCATGGACTATCATGAAGTTGGGCGGTCCTTGTCAACACTCATGTCTAACCAGGTCTGTATCATATCTCACTGAAGTGTTGATTGTGAAGTCTTTAATCAGGTCATATACTGTATGTATCATATCTCACTGAAGTGTTCATTGTGAAGTCTTTAATCAGGTCATATACTGTATGTATCACATCTCACTGAAGTGTTGATTGTGAAGTCTTTAATCAGGTCATATACTGTATGTATCATATCTCACTGAAGTGTTGATTGTGAAGTCTTTAATCAGGTCATATACTGTATGTATCACATCTCACTGAAGTGTTCATTGTGAAGTCTTTAATCATTTATGTTGACTGTATGTATCACATCTCACTGACATATTGATTGTGAAGTCTTTAATCAGATCTATTGTCTGTATGTATTGTCTCTCACTAAAAATCTTTATGAAGTCTTCTGTTTGCTCTTCATGCCACATTTTGAAGAAAGGTTGTCACTTATCAAAAACCTAATTCTCTACCACCATTATGTGAACGAAATATGACTCATAGCCACAAATTATCAACTAGTAAGATTCTTTTATTTTCATTATGTTTATTTGTATATTATTGCTTTTCTGAATCTTCCCATATAATGTTTTCAGTGAAGAAAATGAGCTAGTAAATTCAGCATGCACTTGAATTGGAAAGTGATATTGTATGAGATTCTGTTCTCCTCTTGTGAATGGCAAGCCACATATTTTTTTTAAGCTTGCTTTTATTTTTTAAGGCTCTAGGCACTGATTTTTTTAATATCTGCTGAATGTGATGGAGACATGCGGGGCATGTACCTAGTGCAGTGGGTTGCATCTGTTAACCAATAACCAGTATGGTGACTAGTTCACAGGCCTACCAACCTTGTGGTCCTGGGTTCAGATCTGGATCTAGAGGACATTATTCTTATTTACCACATGGCTCTGTGGCCAAGGAGTTACTGACTCAGTTCACAATCCCACATACTGTCTTTGAAACACAGCTGTGGGCGGTTTGGAAGATCACCTTGTGTTGGTTTTCATACAATGGTACGAGTCTCTGTCGTTTGAAAAGCAATGGCAAACTACTGAACATAAATTTGCCAAGAAATCAGAAACAGTTAAACAAATGCTTGGGTTGACTGCGATGCCCTGTTAAGGATATGGAACTACCTTTTAACCACATGATTCTGTACCACATGATGACTGGTGCCAGAAAATGTTCTGTGTAGTAAAGCTGTTGATGTGATACTGTCCACATCAGTCATCTGGTGGTGTTTGGTCAAGAAGGTATTGGTCAAGAACCAGACCCCTGGATGCTACTTTGGCCAGGCAGCATGGTCCTGTACTGTGTACATGTCCCTCCAGTGTTTGGGCTGGAGTCTGTTGACGCCAACCCATACACATGTGCAGTGCTGAATCTTGACCTGCTGACATCTACAGATGGGACATTCCAGTACCAACTTGTACTCCCTGCTGGGTGTGAGCTTGGAGAGGTGACTGAAGAGTTCTGCAACAGTCCCCTGGAAGATGGTACTGGATCGGGATGGAAGTATGTGCACCTGCCTCACTTAATAGACACAAGTCCTTTTCACAGCACAAATGAACTGAATGTCATGGCATCGGGCTTACAAGAAAATTCAGTATTCTAGAGCAGTGGTTCTCAATCGGTGGGGAATCAGAGGAGGGGGGGGGGGGGGGGTGAATTAAGATTTATTTCAAGATCGTGTTAATACAAGAATCAATTACTTCATATTGTTTTTTTCCCTCCATACTTTACAGTTCTGTACTTCCCGCCCTTCTGAAATTCATTTTGTAACGTAAGTAGACCCGCAAATCACATTTATGTAGACGTCTAGACTTGTTCCAGTATTTGTTATTAAATTTAGCTTCCATTTTTATGTACACTGTGTAGGTGGGGGGTGGGGGTGTTTATAGGGAGGAAATAAGGGGGAGGGGATACCATTCTGAACATATGGTGAGGGGGTACATGGGCCAAAAAAGTCTGAGAACCACTATTCCAGAGGGTTCTTGCCAACCAACAACCTAGTGTTTTTAACTGACATCTTCCATCTTTATTTGTGCTCAAACCAGCAATTCCACAGTGTGGCATATCGGGCAGAGACTCGGGATGACCTTCTGAGGGCCATCAATAACTTCCTGGATGATTCCATTGTGCTGCCCCCTGGCGACTGGGACCACCGCACCTTGCTTCCAATCACCCACATGGCACGCAAGCGGGCGCTGTTGCGGAAGCAGAAAAAGCAGCAGCTGGAGGAGAAAGAAGGTGAGATACAACGTGCATTGTTTAGTTGGATGTAAGTGTGGGCTGTGAAATAACTTGGCTGTTTCCTTTTGGAATCCAGGCATGTTGCCTGTTTGGTACACAAATGTTGATTATGGAGTCTCTGTGGCAGTGGCCACACTTCCTGCCTCACTCTCCATGGGTTGTGTGTTCCTTCCACAATTTTCTACGGAGTTCATGCTTTGTGCGACAATTTTGGCAGGACACCCTGTGGAAAGAGGCTGAGCCATAGGGGATCAAACTGGGTGCAGTGAAGTCGACCCTCTTGCTTTTTACACCCTTATGTTTCATGTTGGTGGTGTCAGTCTCACTGTACATTTGTCTATCTAAACATGTAATTATCTTGCAAACTGAAACATTGAGAAGGAATAAGAACTCCCTGGCACCAGTCATAGAGAGATGTGTTATGTTACGTTTCCAGTCTGAAGATTGGTATGACATGATGTAGCATATCACTTTATCATTAGGGATTTTAATGTGGCAGTTTTCCCTTGATTTCCACATATGGAATCCATTGACCTACCATTATACCCGTTATACCCGTTATACCTTCAAATGCCAGGTGGCATATTGGAATAAACAAGGGGACTTCAAATTAAAACGTTAAATGTTTTTTTTTTTTTGGGGGGGGGGGGGGGGGGGGGGTGAATATATCTGAAAAAGTAAAGAACAAATGTCTTGTTTTTTTTATGTAGTTACCACTGTGTTCAATGCAAGTCCTCCAGTGTCAATTCCTGTAGAAAAATCTACTCTTGGGTCACTACTCGGTGTGCCTGACCCGGTCGTGAACAGTCTGTCACAGAAGTCATGCCATTTTGAAACTTCCTACTCCACTCATAATCTTGCTTAACTGATCACGAAATGGATAACAGAACACTGCTCCTCTTTGGTGCATATCAAATGTGTGGTGGCCGTCTTTAAACTGTCCTTATGACGTCACTGTTGTTTTTTTCTGCACCATGATGTCACACACTGAACACTCTTGATATCCTTAACAAAAACATTGACAGGTTACAAGACAGTGGCATGTTAATTGAAATCTCTATCACACACTTAAGGTTTCATTTGAAGTCCCCTTTTGTGTGTGTGTGTGCGTGCGCGCGCGCGTGCACGAGTGTGTGGGTTTTTAAAAATTTTTTTTATCATTGGTTAGGAGCAAATATTCATACATAGTGCTGAATTTTCTTAACAGAATAACAACTGAATTATTTAAATATTAAAGTTTCTGCTCACAACAATTCTGCAATATTGCAGAATTGTTGTAAGCAGAAACGTTTATATTGATATATTATTTGTTGAAAACAGAAACTGCAATAATTGCATATCGTTTGTTGAAAACAGAAGCTTTATAAACTACTTACTTTTCTTTAGGATATCTGTATTATATTTAATCAGAATATAATTTGTTAGCATAAACTTTAATAAACTTTTTAGTTTTCCTCATTATATCACCTGTTGAAAACAGAAACTTTAGTACTACCCACTTTTGTTTAGAATATCAGTTGAAATCAGAAAAGTTTCATCACAAAATAATCTCTAACAAGCAGAAACTGTAACAAAATTGCTGACATGTTGGAGCATATCATGTGCTCCCTGCTGACAATTTCTAGAAATAGAAATGGGAGTGGCTCTGAGTGTTTGATCTATACTCCAGGACTTAATTGTTTTTCAAATGACAATGCATACTGATCTGCCCATGTTTTTATTCTGCAACCTCTCTAGCCCAGCGAAAGAGGCAGCAGAGGAGAAAAAGTGGTATGCTTGCTAGACACTGCCTGCTGTGTCTCCAGTTGTCTTTCTTGTTATGTTTGGTTAGTTTCTGACCGTTGTCCTTTGTTGTGGCCTCCAGGAGGTTCTTAAATTGCCTGTTGCAGATGTTTTGGTGCACATGTTTCCCCCATGTCTATATTTGTGTTTTGTTTCTTTCCTTCTGTGGATAACAATCACCTTCAAATTAACAGACTCAGTGCCAGACAAGTAGGTTTAGACCAAACAATAATGGATGGTGGGAAATGGGAAGTAGAGGTGTGTCACAGTTATGACTTAAAAGTTGTTATTATGGTAGCAGACATTATTATACATTGTATTATATATCAGCTTAAAGGGGGCTGCAGAGGGAAAACTGCTATATATAAGCCTGTGGCAGATACGAGAAGTCGCTTCATGTGATTAATCATCCCATGGCATAGTTAATATCCTATTTGTGGCTGGCTCGTGGACACCGTAAGGTACAAGAGTAACATGATGAGAAGAAGTTGAGATCAGAGGTGGCTGATTCTAGAGAGTTTGATGACAACTGGCAAGATTGAGGGGAAAAGAACAAGGGGAAGACAGAGCAGTAAATATGGCATGGACAGAGCAGTAAATATGGCATGGTCAAGACAAGAACATAGAGCGATCCATGACTCTGGTGATCGTGTGAGATGACGAATCATGACCGCCCACACTTATCCGCGTGGCACATGATGATGATGATGAGTTTTGACAGATGAGTAATGTAAGTCAGGGTTCCTGGAGGATGGGACCAACATGATGATATGCACTGGGCATTAAAGGCCGGATGGGCACTGGGCATTAAAGGCAGGCTGGGCACAGATGATTATAGGCAGGCTGGGCACAAATAATTATAGGCAGGCTGGGCACAGATGATTATGGCAGGCTGGGCACAGATGATTATAGGCAGGCTGGTCATTAAAGGCAGGCTGTGTACTGGGTATTAAAGGCAGGCTGTGTACTGGGCATTAAAGGCAGGCTGTGTACTGGGCATTAAAGGCAGGCTGTGTACTGGGCATTAAAGGCAGGCTGTGTACTGGGCATTAAAGGCAGGCTGGGCACAGATGATTATAGGCAGGCTGGGCATTAAAGGCAGGCTGTGTACTGGGTATTAAAGTCAGGCTGTGTACTGGGTATTAAAGGCAGGCTGTGTACTGGGTATTAAAGGCAGGCTGGGCACAGATGATTATAGGCAGGCTGGGCATTAAAGGCAGGCTGTGTATTGGGCATTTAAAGGCAGGCTGTGTACTGGGCATTAAAGGCAGGTGTGTACTGGGTATTAAAGGCAGGCTGTGTACTGGGTATTAAAGGCAAGCTGTGTACTGGGTATTAAAGGCAGGCTGTGTACTGGGTATTAAAGGCAGGCTGTGCACTGGGTATTAAAGGCAGGCTGTGTACTGGGTATTAAAGGCAGGCTGTGTACTGGATATTAAAGGCAGGCTGGGCACAGATGATTTTAGGCAGCCTGGGCATTAAAGGCAGGCTGTGTTCAGGGCATTAAAGGCAGGCTGTGTACAGGGCATTATAGGCAGGCTGGGCACAGATTATTAAAGGCAGGCTGGGCATGGATGATTTTAGGCAGGCTGGGCATTAAAGGCAGGCTGTGTACTGGGCATTAAAGGCAGGCAAAGTACTGGGCATTAAAGGCAGGCATAGTACTGGGCATTATAGGCAGGCTGGGCACAGATGATTTTAGGCAAGCTGGGCATTAAAGGCAGGCTGTGTACTGGGCATTAAAGGCAGGCTGTGTACTGGGCATTAAAGGCAGGCTGTGTATTGGGCATTAAAGGCAGGCTGTGTACTGGGTATTAAAGGCAGGCTGGGTATTAAAGGCAGGTTGTGTATTGGGCATTAAAGGCAGGCTGTGTACTGGGTATTAAAGGCAGGCTGTGTATTGGGCATTAAAGGCAGGCTGTGTACTGGGTATTAAAGGCAGGCTGTGTATTGGGCATTAAAGGCAGGCTGTGTACTGGGTATTAAAGGCAGGCTGTGTACCTGGTATTAAAGGCAGGCTGTGTACTGGGTATTAGAGGCAGGCTGTGTACCTGGTATTAAAGGCAGGCTGTGTACTGGGTATTAAACGCAGGCTGTATACCTGGTATTAAAGGCAGGCTGTGTACTGGGTATTAAAGGCAGGCTGTGTACTGGGTATTAAAGGCAGGCTGTGTACTGGGTATTAAAGGCAGGCTGTGTACCTGGTATTAAAGGCAGGCTGTGTACTGGGTATTAAAGGCAGGCTGTGTACCTGGTATTAAAGGCAGGCTGTGTACTGGGTATTAAAGGCAGGCTGTGTACCTGGTATTAAAGGCAGGCTGTGTACCTGGTATTAAAGGCAGGCTGTGTACTGGGTATTAAAGGCAGGCTGTGTACCTGGTATTAAAGGCAGGCTGTGTACTGGGCATTAAAGGCAGGCTGTGTACTGGGTATTAAAGGCAGGCTGTGTACTGGGTATTAAAGGCAGGCTGTGTACTGGGTATTAAAGGCAGGATGTGTACCTGGTATTAAAGGCAGGCTGTGTACTGGGTAGTAAAGGCAGGTTGTTTACTGGGCATTAAAGGCAGGCTGTGTACTGGGTATTAAAGGCAGGCTGTGTACTGGGTATTAAAGGCAGGCTGTGTACTGGGTATTAAAGGCAGGCTGTGTACTGGGTATTAAAGGCAGGCTGTGTACTGGGTATTAAAGGCAGGCTGTGTACCTGGTATTAAAGGCAGGCTGTGTACTGGGCATTAAAGGCAGGCTGTGTACTGGGTATTAAAGGCAGGCTGTGTACTGGGTATTAAAGGCAGGCTGTGTACTGGGTATTAAAGGCAGGCTGTGTACTGGGTATTAAAGGCAGGCTGTGTACTGGGTATTAAAGGCAGGCTGTGTATTGGGCATTAAAGGCAGGCTGTGTACTGGGTATTTAAGGCAGGCTGTGTACTGGGTATTAAAGGCAGGCTGTGTACTGGGCATTAAAGGCAGGCTGTGTACTGGGCATTAAAGGCAGGCTGTGTACTGGATATTAAAGGCAGGCTGTGTACTGGGTATTAAAGGCATGCTGTGTACTGGGTATTAAAGGCAGGCTGTGTACTGGGTATTAAAGGCAGGCTGTGTACTGGGTATTAAAGGCAGGCTGGGCACAGATGATTTTAGGCAGGCTGGGCATTAAAGGCAGGCTGGGCACTGGGCATTAAAGGCAGGCTGTGTACTGGGCATTAAAGCCAGGCTAGGCACAAAAATGCTCAAGGCAAGGAGAGTGGTGAAGGATTGAGAGACTTTAGCAGGCTGTCCTGAGAGTGTTGGTGCTGTAAAGGACGTGCTACTATATGGTGATGGTGTATAGACCAAGTGGAAGCAGAAGAAGGGGCCAACCATGTAAACGATGAACAGAGGGAATACCCGAGTCTATGGGAATCTCGATAAATGAAGCCCATAAATGGGCACTCCCCCAGTGTGTATGCTTCACCTCGACACTGCAAGCTACAAGATGAACAAGATGAGATAACAATGATGATTGATGAAAAGTGGTTGTTTTTGTTTGTAACCCAAAGACATGAGCTTTTCTATTTTAGCTAGATTGTGCATGTCACCTCTTGTTTATAATTTGTTATTTGTGCAATGACTAAACTGACTTTCTTTTGCTGATTTGTGTCCTAGTTTGTGATGGTAGAGTAGTGTTATTGTGTGCATCATCTTGTGAATGTTTTCTCCCGTGCATACACAAGCATGTTTCACAAGTCGGTGGTCTGAGTATCACCGGACAGGTCAGTGGTCTGAATGTCCCTGGACAGGTCAGTGGTCTGAATGTCCCTGGACAGGTCAGTGGTCTGAGTGTCACCAGACAAGTCACTTTTCTGAATGACACCAGACAAATCAGTTATCTGAATGACACCGGTCAAGTCAGTTATCAGAATGACACTGGACAAGTCAGTGGTCTGAATGTCACCAGACAAGTTATTGGACAAGCTAAAATTAAAAGTATCATATGCATTAGGTCACTATCATTAAATGTCAGAAAGAGAGAGTGCCAAAATGTTAATATAGAACCTGTTCCGCCATATGGCAGTAGATCATGAAATGTGAACAAAGTCCAGACCATGGAACCAAGTGGATCGTCTCAAGTCAGAGCCTGACATCATAACCCTTAAGTCGCTGCGATCACATTATCCATACATTAGTTTATATAGATTGTGTGTTAATGAATGTGTCATTTTTCCTGCATTGTATCCAGTTTGGGTTTGAGTGTTGTTTTGTTTTATTTATTGTTCTCTTGTTTATGATTATGCATTTTTGTTTTTTAATTGACCATTTTTGCAGTTGATTCCATAATTATTTCTTTATCGGTTCACTAGTTCACATTCAGTGTGTAATACTATTGAACAAAATTATATGTGTACTCAGTCTTTTAACAGACTAGTAAAAATAGTAATACAATTTGAGCATATTTATTTATGTTTACTGGGACATCATTTGTTGGTAAACAGTATTAAATTTGATAGATAACACTATAGATGTGTTTATATTTGAAAAGTTAAAGCTTGCATTGTACATTTAATAGATTACATTACAGATGTGATATATTATTACATTACATTTGTGATAGATTGTTACAGTCATATGATACTGCATAGCACAAAGGTGGTATGTTAAAATATAAAAGTGATGCAATGTTCTAACGTAGTGATAAGTTGTAATAGTCAGATGATACTATATAGCACAAAGGTGGTATGTTACAATATAAAAGTGATGGAATGTTGTAATGTAGTGATAAATTGTTACAGTCAGATGATACTATATAGCACAAAGGTGGTATGTTACAATATAAAAGTGATGGAATGTTGTAATGCAGTGATAAGTTGTAATAGTCAGATGATACTATATAGCACAAAGGTGGTATGTTACAATATAAAAGTGATGGAATGTTGTAATGTAGTGATAAATTGTAATAGTCAGATGATACTATATAGCACAAAGGTGGTATGTTACAGTATAAAAGTGATGGAATGTTGTAATGTAGTGATAAATTGTAATAGTCAGATGATACTATATAGCACAAAGGTGGTATGTTACAGTATAAAAGTGATGGAATGTTGTAATGTAGTGATAATTTGTAATAGTCAGATGATACTATATAGCACAAAGGTGGTATGTTACAGAACCGGTCTACCACTGATATGATATTCTCATTGCGACAAATGCAAGAAAAATGCCGTGAACAGAATCAACCACTGTTTATTGCCTTCATCGACCTCACAAAGGCATTTGATTTGGTTAGTCGTGAGGGTCTGTTCAAGGCACTAAAGAAGATTGGCTGCCCACCAACTCTTCTGTCCATTGTGGAATCGTTCCACACAGGCATGAAGGGTATAATCAAGTTTGATGGTGCAACTTCTGAAGAATTTGAAATCAAGAGTGGAGTTAAGCAAGGTTGTGTACTAGCTCCCACCCTCTTTGGAATATACTTTTCACTTCTACTGAAATATGCATTTCGTGATCAGGATGGTGGTATATACATTCACTCACGCTCAGATGGCGGCCTCTACAATGCTCAGAGATTGAAGGCTAAGACCAAAATTAGGAGGGTACTGATCAGAGAGTTGCTTTTTGCAGATGATGCTGCAGTTACGACCCACTCTGAGGAAGAATTGCAATGTCTACTATCTGCATTCTCCAATGCTTGTTCTGAATTTGGTTTAACAATTAGCAAAAAGAAGACACAGATTATGTCACAAGGTGCACATGGGGTACCATCAATCTTTATTGACGACGCCGAACTAGAGATAGTAGACCATTTTACATATCTAGGATCAGTGGTAAATAGCAAATTATCCCTAGATCAGGAAATCAACATCCGGATTGGTAAGGCAGCAACAACAATGAACAGGTTAAGAAAAAGAGTCTGGGAGAACAGGAAGCTTACTGCCAAAACAAAAGTCCTTGTCTATCAAGCCTGTGTCCTTAGTACTCTTCTCTATGGCAGTGAAACCTGGACAACTTACTCACACCAAGAGAACAATTTAAACAGCTTTCATATGCGGTGTCTGCGAAGAATTCTTGGTATTAAGTGGCAAGACAAAATCACAAATACTGAAGTATTGGAAAGATCAGGTTGTGTGACAGTTTATTCCATGCTCAGTTTTCGTAGACTTAGATGGATAGGACATCTTAGGAGGAAGGATGATTGAATACCAAAGGATATCTTTTTTGGTGAATTACAGATGGGTAAGAGATCTCAGGGTCGGCCTCTACTACGATACAAAGATGTGTGTAAGCGCGACATGGTTGATACAGGCATTGATAATGCACATTGGGAGCAAGTCGCCGCTGAACGTGTTGCGTGGAGGGCAAATATCAGAAATGGAATAAAGTCAAAGGAGAAAATTATTGCAGAAAAGTCACACACCAAGCGTTTGAGACGTAAGATGGTGCATGATGGTGGAAATGACCACGTGTTCACATGCACCCACTGTGAACGGACATTTACAGCGCAAATTGGCCTTATCAGTCACACTCGCTACCGCCATAGTTAAAGGTTATTATGCCTTTTTAGAGCACAAACTATCATCTGTCAAGACGGCAACGTGCCAATGAGAGGTATGTTACAGTATAACAAGTGATGGAATGTTGTAATGTAGTGATAAATTGTAATAGTCAGATGATACTATATAGCACAAAGGTGGTATGTTATAGTATAAAAGTGATGGAATGTTGTAATGTAGTGATAAATTGTAATAGTCAGATGATACTATATAGCACAACGGTGGTATGTTACAGTATAAAAGTGATGGAATGTTGTAATCTTGTAACAGATCACACCACAAAAGTACTACATATTTATCAAGTAAATTAAGCTGCCTGTTTTCCTGCCTTGTTTATAAGGTCATTTCTGAATGTGGAGAGTTTTATGTATAAAGAGGATAATCAAGAGTTGTTGTATATGTTGCTATCTACCATGTGTATAGTGTGTAAGTATTAATATTGCAGCGCTTACCAAACTTGACACCCTACATTGTGCCAATGGCTTTGGGCAGAGGAGCAAAATTGAGAGGGTACAAGCCTTATCCCAGTGTGATAAAATGCAATTTAAAGACAAAATGTAATGGCAGAACGGACCAGGCACTAAGCCTTGGTTGGCAACTGGTCTAGGATCGAAGCTCTGACAAGTGGACAGTTAGAGCATTGCTTAGCTGATCTGACAGCTTCTGCAGCTTGTCTTGTTCCAGATGTATTAGTGTTTCCTCTGGAGTAAACTAGGCAGGCTGAGAGAGAGATCATGCTGCAAGGGCAGCACATTGTCTCTTCAATTCAGCCAAGACATTGTGCTAAGGAGAGGTTATTAAAACTTTTTGTAAAATTACAATAACTATTGTCTGTCAAGATGGCAAGGTGCCAGCACAGTATGAATGTAGCTATTTTACATAAAACATTCTGTGATGGCATTGGCAAACTTATATTGAAAGACACATTGAAAGACCGATGTTGTAGATCTGCTTGACTCTTTGTCCAGATACTCATAATACAACTTTATATGCAGGTCCACATGGCCGAATGGGTAAGAACGTGTGTTCTTAAACATCCGGTGCGCTGATGCTGAGGTTAGAGGTTCAACCTCTAGACCAGACAGCTGGACTAAAATGTTGACCTGTCGTCCTTGACTTGGGGATGTTAATTACAAGTACCTCTGAAGTCGGAGTGGGTTCCCCTGATGGCTGAGGGACACTGTTAATAGGGAAAGCTAATCCACATGCAAAATTCAGTCCATCACTACTATAAATAGTGTGTATGGACTACGCTTAAGTTCAAAGCGAGTGAGCGCAAAAACAAAAAAAACTTTATACAGGGTGTATTTTTAATAACTGTGAGATGTTTGAAAATATTGCCGTTCCAAGTTTTTTATTTACCTTTTATGTTGCATGAGTTCACAGAGGATGAATACAAAACTTGGAACGGCAATGTTTTCAAAAATCCCATAGTCATTAAAAATACACCCTATACGAGTTCATTTATGGGAGTGCATTTCTGGTCCTGTTTGATAATAGCATTTGAAACTCATTACTCAAAATTGACTTAAATCTTAATATTACCCCACATGTCATCACACTTGTAGAAATTACCCCATGTGTCATCACGCAAATATTATTTTTAGAAATCACCCCACATATCATCACACAGACGTGTCTGGTAGAAATCACCCCAATGACTTACTGAATAACTGAAATGGAATACAAGCCGTATATATTTTACTGATCAGCATTTATAGACTTCCAACTGCTACTGTAGCCATTTTAAGTGAAGTTTGGTCAATTAGGGGACATATTTAAGCCATTTCAAAAGAGACACGAGTAGAGAGAGAGTTAATAGGTTTTGGGGCAGTATTCCTGGAAAGGAAATCTACTGCAGTGATATGAAAATGCTTCTTTGGGAGCCTGCAGGATCTTTCTGTTGAAGAATCTTATTGTTCACTCAGGTGAAATCAAGTATTGGTGGATCTGTCTCACTGGGCAAATGGCATAATCATTCTGAGTATTCTTGTGAGCTCTCCAAGCAGGGTTGCAAGATGTGGGTTCTGATCATTACCATCAGCATGCAGAATTGCTGTCTCTTTCTTGCATTTGCACACCATGCAAAGTTTGTAGTCTTTGGCATATTTCATCATGGTGTTTCCTTTAGTATTAAAAAAAGTTTGTTGAATATCTCTTACAGGACATAGCAGTCTACCCCAGCATTTTTTGTGTGGCTGTGAGTTCTTGGCAAGTTTACATTCAGTAGTTTCTGCTGAACAACCAATACTCATACCATTGTATGAAAACCAGCAAGGCGGGCTGCTTCCAAATTAATATTTCTAAACCAATATTTTAAAGAGTATAACTGGAGAGTCTTTTGTCTACAACCCCAGGGCTAACAAAATGGCAGGAAACTTAAAATTGCATGAAGAAAAAAAGAATTAGAGACATAGATAAATAATACGGGGAAGATATTGAAAGAGCTGCATGCGATAGCGAAAGAGGACTGTTCAGGGGAGTAGGTTGGGGGATTATGCTCCAGTCTGCGTTGAAGGGCAGAAGTATAAAAATATTTGAAGCTGTTCTCTTTACCAACGTGACCAACAAATTGCTACTGTCTACATCTAATTTTTCTAATCAGTTTACAATTTTCATTTGTTTCTTGTAGGACTTGGCCATGGTTTTTCTGTCTGTCTATGGCAGTGTTTCCCAACGTGGGGCCCATGCCCCACAGGGGGGCAATTCGACTGTTAAGGGGGGCAATTCGAAAATGGAAGAAATCGGCTGGATATAACAAAACGGGGAGACTTGAGGCTGAAGTTAACTAAATTGGAACCTGACATAAGATCTCTTTGCAGCAAGCATCAAGCGCAAGGATCTCACTAAATTTAAATAATAAATAATTACTAATAATTAAAATAATATAGAAAAATCTTTCATTAAAATTATTTTGTACTTGAATTTCAGTTCTCCATTATATGTTTTGAAAATTTGCTTACTGTGTTTGCTCAATAATTACCTAGTGATTTCTTCCTAAAACCTATCATTCAAGTTTCTTTAGTGAACATTTCAATTTGTGAATATTAAAAATAATGTATATGTTTGAGGGGGGGGGGGGGGGGGGGAGGGGGGCATTATGAATTTAGAAACGCTTAAGTAGGGCATGGCACAAAAAAGGTTGGGAAACACTGGTCTATGGTATTCTTTACATTTTCCTCAGAAACCACATTTCCACAGCCATCCACATTAATTAATGTTCGCGCTGTTTTTTAACACAGTGGTAATTGATTATGTCTCCCTGATGTACATATTCTTTGCTTCAGTATAGCAGGAGTTAAGTCTTTATATAATTGTCTGTCCACAGCATTGAAGGAGAAGGAAGAGAAAGATTCAATCCCTGCAGATCCACTTAAACGCACCGGGTGCCTCTTTGGAGGCGTAGCCAACGACATCCGCAGACGTTACCCCCTCTACCTCAGTGATATCAAGGATGCAGCCAACCTGCAGAGTTTCAAGACAACGCTGTTCATCTTCTTCACCTGTCTTTCACCATGTATTGCCTTCGGAGGGTTGTTGAGTAAGTTGTTGGAGATGTTTTGTGTTTCAAGACAATGCTGTTCATCTTCTTCACCTGTCTTTCACCGTGTATTGCATTCGGTGGGTTGTTGAGTGAGTTGTTGATGTTTTGTGTCAATCTCAAGCTATGTGTTAGTAGGTCAGCATGGCTGAATGGATCAGAGCGCTTGTTGTTAAACATCCGGTGTGCTGATGCCGAGGTAGTGGGTTCAACCTTTACACCGGACAGTTGGGCTTAAATGTTGACTTGTTGTCCTTGACTTGAGGACGTGAATTACAAGTATCTCTGAAGCCAGAGTGGGTTTGCCTGATGGCGAGGTACACTAGAAAGCTAATCCACTCGCAAACATCAGTGCAGTGCACTAGAAGTAGTAACACATGTATGGACTAGGCTTAAGTTCACAGCGAGTGAACGCACACACACGCACGCATACACACACGCACGCACATACACACACACAATTTGTTAGTTGTGTGTGTGTATTTTGGAACTCTTATATTTTTGTAGTTAATATGTAGTGGTTAGTGTATCTTATTTTTTGTTCGGCGATTAGTAGTGGTTAATGCTTATCAGCTAGTTTGTATGTAGCAATTTGTGTATAGAAGTTTGTATGTAGCAGTTTGTATATAGAAGTTTGTATGTAGCAGTTTGTGTATAGAAGTTTGTATGTAACAATTTGTGTATAAAGTTTGTATGTAGCAATTTGATCTTATAAGTTGTATGTAGCAATTTGTGTATAGAAGTTGTATGTAGCATTTGTGTATAGAATTTTGTATGTAACAATTGTGTTATAGAAGTTTGTATGTAACAATTTGTGTATAAAGTTTGTATGTAAGCAATTTGTGTATAGAAGTTTGTATGTAGCAATTTGTGTATAGAAGTTTGTATGTAACATTTGTGTATAGAAGTTGTAATGTAAGCAATTTGTGTATAGACAGTTTGTATGTAAGGCAAGTTGTGTATAGAAGTTTTGTATGTAACATTTGTGTATAGAAGTTTGTATGTAACAATTTGTGTATAGCAGTTTGTATGTAACAATTTTGTGTATAGAAGTTGTATGTAACAATTGTGTATAGAAGTTTGTATGTAACAATTTGTTGTATAGAAGTTTGTATGTAACCATGTAACAATTGGTATAGAAGTTTGTATGTAACAATTTGTGTATATAAGTTTGTATGTAACAATTTGTGTATATAAGTTTGTATGTAACAATTTGTGTATAGAAGTTTGTATGTAACAATTTGTGTATAGAAGTTTGTATGTAGCAATTTGTGTATAGAAGTTTGTATGTAACAATTTGTGTATAGAAGTTTGTATGTAACAATTTGTGTATAGAAGTTTGTATGTAGCAGTTTGTATAGAAGTTTGTATGTAGCAGTTTGTATATAGAAGTTTGTATGTTGCAATTTATGTATAGAAGTTTGTATGTAGCAATTTGTGTATAGAAGTTTGTATGTAGCAATTTGTGTATAGAAGTTTGCATGTAGCAATTTGTGTATAGAAGTTTGTATGTAGCAATTTGTGTATAGAAGTTTGTTTGTAGCAATTTGTGTATAGAAGTTTGTATGTAACAATTTGTGCTTAGTGTGCAGCAGTTAATATGCACACATATAAAATGTTGACCAGACACAGGCGGTATCTCAAAAGGCTGCATGTGATGTTTCTTGAAAATGGATCTTCCCAGCTAATGAAAGGTAGCAGGGTAAAGCATCTTTCAGATTTCCTGCTACGTAACAAATGCCACTCCATCAATCCTTCATGTGCCATGCTGATATTCTTGGGCGGTCATGTTTTGCCATCTCACTCGATCACCAGAGTCGTGGATCAGCTCCGTGTTTCTGTCTCGACCATGCCACATCGCCAAGCCATCCAGATATTTACTTCTCGGCCTTCCCCTTGGTCTCTTCCCCTCAATCTTGCCTGTTGTCACCAAGTTCTCCAATTCATTTCCAAAACATTTTGACTATCTACAGAAAGACATGATGATCAGTTTAAAATTGCCATGGTAGACAATTGATATTACCGTGCGAACATGTGTATATTTCAGCTTGAAGGATTTATCTAGTTATTTTACTTTATGTTGTGTGAATTCTGCAGTATGTACCTAATGAGATGCAGCGAAATATGCCAGGCAACAAATCGTGCAATCTGTTGTTTCTGTCTTCATTATTCAAAGTCGTCATCACTGCCTCTCTGGATGCACCCAAAGTCATCACTGCTTCCCAAGTTTTTTTATGTCATATAAACGTGAACAACTGGAACAATACGGCTCGCACACCCATCAACACACCTGATGACGACGATATGACTGACACTATGACTGAGACTGTAGGCTCTCTGCATCAAATCTCATTGCATTGAACCTGTCAACGAGTCCAGTCAAGGAGCCTTTGACACGCTTTCAGATGCAGTTTGCATGTGGTGCTGGATCCGTATTTGTATAGGTGAATCGGCACCTGGTGGGTCAGTATCCGGACGGCCGTCTTGATTTCCCTGGACATTGAGCCTGGGCCTTTTGTAATTACAGCTGAGTATCATAGCTCTACGCCACTCTAGCCTGTTTACTGTTACTGTGAGAAATGTAATCTTATTTGTTTCTGCAGGTGAAAAGACGCACAGTTTGATGGGGGTTAGCGAGACCATGGTGGCAACATCAGTTTTTGGCATGCTTTTCAGTCTCTTCTCTGGCCAGCCATTGATGATCATTGGAGCAACAGGGCCTGTGTTGGTGTTTGAGGAAAGTTTGTATAAGGTAATGGCCTACATCTGTGTGGTATGTGTTATTAGAGTAAAGCTTGTATAAGGTAATAACATATATCTGTGGGAGTAACATGTCTGTGTTATCAGAGGAAAGTTTGTATAAGATAAAAGCAGACATTGTCTATGATCCAAAGTCTGGTACAGTTTAACATAATTAACTTGATTGTATTTCTGCTGTTTTATCTTTCAACAGTTCTGTGATTCCAATGGGTTAGAATTTTTGCCGCTGCGGTTTTGGATCGGCTTATGGGTGTGTGCCATCACCACATTAGCTGTGGCATTGGAAGGGAGTTTTCTCATTCGCTACGTCACTCGTTTCACAGAGGAGATCTTTGCCATCCTCATCTCCCTCATCTTCATCTATGAAGTTGTCAAGAAGCTCATGCAAGTAAGTTACATGTGTTGTTCCTAATTTTCTTCTTTTGTTCACTTGAAATTTGTCTAAATCTGCAATATTGTTTCTTGTATAAATGTCGCTGTCTTTTTTAGTTCATTCAGTGGTCCTTAGAGTTTATCTTCCACTGTTGTTTCTCCGGGCCAGAAGGTATTTACCTAGATATGTCATATTCTGGGCAGTCTTTGAGTATGTGACCTGCTGTCGGTGACATCAGTTCACACGTGCACATGGCTGATTCGCCCATTTTAAAGTTTGTATAATGGTGCCATATCAATTTATGAATTGTCACAGTGCTGCTGACAGATAGAAGTGGCTGTGTTTGTGGCTAGGGTATGTCAGTTGGAATATTGTGCCGGACTACTTCTCGACAACCATGAGTCACTATAGAACACCCTTTTTGCACACACATAGAAGCTTTATTACTGATGAATATACACGATACACACGCACCATTCCAGGAACGATCGTAAAACAGGTAGATACATTAGTTCCATGCAAACACAATACTGCCTTCTACCGGCCTTGTAAAATAACCTGTTACGCCGTACAATCCCCAGTGTGCAATCGTAACCAACTCAACTCCACTGAATGCCTCCACCCATTACTTTCCTCTCTCTTTATCTGGACCTCCTTGGGACACCCCCCCCCCCCCATGTGATAATCTCTTTCACCCTTGATCCCAATTAGATTCCCACGAACCTTCCCTTTCTGGGTTTTCCTGGTGTTTATCCTTTTCCTAGCACATCTCTGCCTCTCACTGGAAATTTCCCTTGACACTAACGTGCTATAACAACCCATTGTGTTGGAGCTTCCCCCCCCCCCCCCCCCCCTTTTAGTTTAGTCTTTCCTCTTGTGCCTAAGGCGGCGCATAGGGCAGAAGTCCTGTCTCTCCATGCCTGGCGGTTCGCTGCTATCTGTTGTAGATCTTGGATATTTACTTGGCCATTGAATGAGCCTTCTCTAATGATGGTTCTACGCAGGGTCTCTCTTGGTCTTCCCCGTTTTCTTTTCCCTACCGGTGACCATATGAGGGCTTGGTAGGGGAGTCTTGTCTTGTCCATTCTGAGTACATGGCCGATGTAGTTCCAACGGCGTCTTCTTATGAAATTGGATACTGTATCTTGCTTAGTCTCTTGTCTTATTTGCGAATTGGTTCTGAAGTCTGTCCAGTGGATGTTTAGAAGTCTTCTAAGACATTTGTTCTCAAAATTGTCTAATTTTTTATCTAAAGCTACCGTTGATTTCCAACTTTCACATCCATACGTTAACACTGGAATCACACAAGAGTTGAAGATTTTAAGTTTTGTGTGTTTGCTGAGTGTCTTTGACTTCCAGATGTTTGACAGTTTGTTGAAGGCACTAGATGCCAGTGCGATTCTAGTTGATATTTCTGGTGTTGAGTCCCCTGTGGATGTCATTTTGCTTCCTAGGTATGTGAAGCTGTTGACTTTTTCAAGAACGTAGCTGTTCAATTTGGTCTCATCTGAACTGTTGGTAAGATCAATAGTCTTTGTTTTTGTGGTGTTAATTTGGAGACCAATTTGCCCTGAAACATTTTGGAGGTGGTTTATTTTCTCTTGAGCATCCGGATGTGTTGAACTCAAAAGCACTATGTCGTCGGCAAAGTCCAGGTCTTCTAGAATTTTGTCAACCCAATGAATACCCATATTTGTGTTGCTTGTGCATTTGCGCATGACCCAATCGATAGCTATTCCAAAAAGCATCGGTGATAAGACACAACCCTGTTTCACTCCTGTTTCGACTGAGAACCAGTCAGAGTTGCCTGTTTCTGTTCTTACGCAGCAACGTGTCTCTTTGTAGAAAGATTTTATGACGTTGGTATATTTGGTAGGAAAACCATAGATGTTAAGTAGATTCCAAAGTGAAGGACGGTGGATGCTGTCGAAGGCTTTTTGAAAGTCGACAAAGTTTGTGATTAATTTCGACTGGAATTCTACGGAGTCTTCAATGATTATTCTGAGGGTGAAAATGTGGTCTATGCATGACCGTTTTGGTCTGAAGCCTGCTTGTTCTTCTCTGAGCCTTTCATCTATCGCCTTTTTCAATCTCTCAAGTAACATGCTACAAAAAAGTTTTCCTGGTACTGACAATAGAGTGATACCACGCCAATTATTGCAATCAGACATATCGCCCTTTTTAGGCAGTTTGAAAATTACACCATCTTTCCACTGTTGTGGTGGGGATTCGCTTTGCCAGATTTCATTGATCAGCTGTAACAAACGTTGTAAGGTGTTCTCATCTGCTGCTTTGAGCATTTCTCCTGAGATTTCATCTTCACCAACAGCTTTGTTGTTCTTCAATTTTTTGGTGGCTGCTTTAATCTCTTCCATGGTGAATGACTCGCAGGAGGCATCCAGTGGGGGCATAGTAATTTCTCCATCCAGGTTCGGAACAGTGTCAGGCTGCGGTCTATTTAATATTTCTTTGAAATGTTCTGCCCATCGTTGCTTTTGAAGGTCATCGGATAACAGTTGATTGCCTTGTTTGTCTTTGATGGGTATATTTGGTGTAGGTGAGTGATTGCATAGTTGCTTCATGATATGGAATACGGCTCTGTTGTTTCCAGTTCTGGCAGCTGATTCGGCGTCGGAGGCCAGGCTGTGAATAAAGTTCTGTTTGTCTTTTCGTGCGCTTGATTTCACCTCTTTATCCAACATAGAGTACTTTTGCTTATGGGTTTCATATGAAGATGTGTCTTTTGCAGAAAGAAGTGTTAGTTTTGCTTGTTTTCTTTCTTGTATCTTCGTCCAGGTGTTATCGCTTAGCCACTTCTTCTTCTGTCTTTGTACGTAGCCGACTGTGTTTGTTGCAGCATTTAGCAAGGTAGTTTTTAGGAAATTCCAATTTTCTTCAATGTTGTTTTTAATATTCGCACTGCTCGATATACTTTCTTTGTTAGCATAGATGCTTTGTACCTCTGAATTGAATGCGAGTTGGTGTTCTTTAGTCAGTAGGGACTGTGAGTTTATTTTCTTAATTCTGGGTGATCTGTGCAGAGTCTTGAGCTTTATTTTTAGTTTGGCAATGCAGAGATTGTGATCACTGCCAGCATCTGCACCTCTGTAGGCTCTGACGTCTTGTACTGATGAACGGAATTTGGCATTAATGCAAAAATGGTCTATCTGATTTTTTGTGATGCTATCAGGCGAGTTCCACGTGACTTTGTGTATATCTTTGTGCGGAAATAAAGAGTTTGCTACTATCAGATTTGCTATTTCACAGAATTCTAGTAGTCTCTCTCCGTTTTGGTTCATATCCCCTAAGCCGTGAATTCCCATATATCTCTCAACACCCTTATTGTCAGACCCTATCTTTGCATTGAAATCGCCCATTACAACAACAATGTCGCCCCCCCCCCCCCCCCTTAGTTGGAGATTCTAATTAATCTCCCTGGCCCCACATCTGTCTTACTCTCACCTCACACCTGCAACCTTGCATAGCTACTTTAACATTCTTACACACCCCCCCCCCCCCCCCCCCCCCCCCCACCACCACCACCACATCGGCCGAACTTTGGACGTAATCACGCATGTTACGTGAATCTTCTTGATTACGGCTGATTGAGTGGAGAATTGAGTATGAAACAGGTTGCAAAGTGATTGATGCACATGAAGATTAGCTGATTTCACATGGACATTGATTGATGCACATGATGATTAGTTGATCACACATGGCACATGGATTGATACGCATGAAAATGAGTTGTTCACACATGCAACATTGATTGATGCACATGGAGATTCGTTTATCACACATGCGACATTGATTGTTCCAGAGAATCATTAACTGATGACACATGGCTCATTGATTGATGTACATGAAGATGAGTTGATCACACATTGCACATTGATTGATGCACATGACGATGAGTTGATCACACATGCGACATTGATTGTTCCAGAGAATCATTAGTTGATCACACATGGCACATTTATTGTTCCAGATTGATTGTTCCAGAGAATCATTAGTTGATGGCACATTGATTGTTCCAGATTGATTGTTCCAGAGAATCATTAGTTGATGACACATGGCACATTGATTGATGCACATGAAGATTAGCTGATCACACATGGAGAATAGCTCATGACATATAATGCAGTGCTTGATTCAGAACAAACCTACCTGTGTTTATTTGTGTGCATCAAATATTGTCTTTCTTCCCACCAGATATTCTCCAAGAACCCACTGATGCAAGACTACTGCCTCCATAGCAGCAGCGACGGCCACTCCTTCAGCAATTCCTCCCTGGCCAATGTCACACGGTGGCCAGTGTTTGAACCAGGAAACAGCACGTACAGCCCGATGGACAACATCACAGGGGAGGACATATACATAGACGAGGACTTAAACAATGGGGACCACGTGGTGGAGTTGGTCAACCAGCCAAACACCGCCTTACTGTCTCTCATCTTGATCATCGGCACGTTCTTGATCGCATACTTTCTCAGGGTGTTCCGTAACAGCAAGTTCCTGGGCAGAAGTGTAAGTCTGTCCTTGTCTTAGCCAGGTTTTGCCCGTTCATTATTTCACTTTTATGCAATAGTCTGTTGATTGTGTATTGTTGTCTATCAATTGTGTGCTATAATCTATAACATTTATACTGCAATTTCACACCTGTAATAGGGAAGGGGCGGAGAAGAGGAAAACCACAATGTAGATGGCTTCATGCTGTGATAGATGATATACACTTACAGCAGCAGTGCCAGGAACAACACCTGTGACTGTGTGTGAATTGTTTCAGCTAAAGTATAATTCATTTACTCACTTGATATGTTATATAACTCTGCAGTAAGCACCTGATGAGATGCAGTGAAATATGCCAGGCAATAAACCGTGCAACATTGTGTTTGTTGCTTCTGTGTTTAGATGATGTAAGACTGTTATGGGAATGAAGTTCAGCATAGTATAAGCCACTAGATGATGGTTGACAATGACTAGTGTAGAGTGACGTCCCAAACATTCACCAAGCAATATTTTCCTCTCCAATCATATTAAAAAATTGTTTCCTTCCTCCTATCTACTGTCCCCTCTGTTGGTAAAAATCCCTTTCTTGACCAGGGACAAGAATTCACATCTCGTAATGTATGATACTCATACTCAAAAACCCAAAGCTACAAATTATCCTAATTATATTTCAAATGACTTGACCAGGGTATGAGCTGTTTTCTTTAGCTGTCAAACTGTCAAAACAAAAAACTGTCTTCTACTGTCTATTGTACCTTGTGGTGTACTAGAGGGGGTGGGGGGTCTTGAGAATGAGGAAATAAGGCCACCTGGCTAGTGCAGTCGCCGCATACTGTTCTTGTGAAGGTTTTCTTTTTGCCCCCAAGAGAAAAATAATCCACGCCTTACCAAGGATTCAAAACTGGGTCTCCTGAAGGAGAATCCGACATTCTAGCCACTCGGCCAGCTGCTCTTAATTTTGTTAGCCATAGTGGAACAAATGTCTAATATATTTCAGTCAATTTCTATCTGTTATATTTCAGTTAACTTCTATCTGTTATATTTCAATAAGTTTCTGTCCATCAGGTTTCAATTTCAATCTATTGTTTAAGTTTTGTTGTGTGCATTATCCTTGAGCCTGTATCATCATCATGTGCCATGCCATTAAGCATGGGCTGTCATTTTCGCTATCTCACACAATCACCAGAGTCGTGGATCAACTCTGTGTTCTTGTCTTGACCACACCATTTGGTCAAGGCATCCAGGTATTTACTTCTCTGCTTTCTCCTTATTCTTTTTAGCTCCTCAATCCTGCAAGTTGTCACTAAGTTCTCCAATCTATTTCTTCTTTAAAAAAATTGTGACTGTCTACGTCTAATTTCTCTAATAAAGTTACGGTTTTAAATTTGGTCTGTATACCTGTGAGCAATTGGTACTAGTCTGAAAACATGGCCAGCCTGTGTGGGCTGTGCTAGATTATGACCTAGTTAGAGACCAGCATGGCCGAATGAATAAGAGCTCTTGCTCTTCAACTTCCTGTGTGCAGATGCTGAGGTAGAAGGTCAGCCCTTACTGTGGCGAAGTGGTCAAGCCGTTTGACTCGGGCTCCCAAGGTTGTGGGTTCGATTCCGGCCCGCGTCCTTCGGTTCATGAGTGAATTTTTTCTGAGACTCCTGTGTGTCGTCGCTGAAGCTACGGAGTTCGTGCTTTGTGCAACACTTTCCACGCTGTGGCAAGAGACCGAGCCATATGGGATAAAAACCCGGTGCAATGAAGTCGATGCTGTCGACTTTTAAGTGATTTATTTGTCAGTTTGACTAAAATGTTGACTTCTTGTCCTTGGGGATGTAAATTAAAGTACCTCTGAAGTCAGAGTGGGTTCTCCTGATGGCGAGGGACACTAGTAATAGGGAAAGCTAATCCACACACAAAAATCAATCCAGTGCACAAGTATTACTAGTATGTATGGAGTATGCTTGAGTTCAAAGCCAGTGAATACATCACACACACACACACACACACACACACACTCACTCACACACAATGATCCTGTGACATCCTAACATGCTTGTCCACAGACGTGAGGTTCCAGAACCACCCTTGCCCGCCATACTGGTTTCTGAGCACCCACTACTGCACCCATGGTAATGGTGCCCACCCATACAGCAGTCTCTCTCTGACCAATGCACCCTGGGTAGCTATGGCTGCATTGTGGCTAGACACGGACAAGGGGGAGGTAGTCATGAGCCTGTGGGACCAGGTGGAGAAGACGGAACAGATTGAGAACCCGTATGTGGAAAGGTTGAGATGGGGGGGGGGGGGGGGGGGGGGGGGGGGGGGGGGATTTACAGGGGTTCTGGAACAATCTTAAAACTGAGAGGGAAGACTGGGGAAACTTTCAATCAGATAGCGGTGGGAATAATTAGTAGTATGACTCTTCACTGGCTGTTGAATGAGGGAAAGGAGCGAATATGGGAATGTCCTGAATGCAGTGATGTCGGTTCTTAGCTGAACTCAACAGTGGCTAGACACTTGCCTGCCAGCTCAATGGTCACAGGTTCGGTCAACATCAAACATTGACCTGGGGGCTGACAGGTCGACCCAGCCTAAAGTGAGTACCAGTAAATGTCTTGGGAGATGAAGGAGGCCAGCCTGATACTGACCTCATGACCTGGCGGTTGGTCTATACAAATATGTGTCTGGCACTGTATGTGCATGAAGGCATGTAAGAGGTTGTTTACTTGACTTTTACATCGCCTCCCACTGGCCAGGTTTTGAACTAAGGGGGCAGGAGAATTCTGCAACACGAGAATGGTGCTTCGGTGACAGAATCTTCATACAAACATCCCTGCGATAGACACAAGCCCTGGTCATGTGTGAGCAACTTGAACTACATCAAACTTCACAGTTAGAATGCAGACATCTAGAGGGTTGGCCAGCCAGCCAGCCAACTGTCCCTTGGGTTGTTGTTACCTGTGGTTATAAGTTGTGCTGTTTGCCTGTCTTGTAGGTGCGTCGTGCCATCGGAGACTTTGGTGTGCTGAGTTGTTGTTACCTGTGGTTATAAGTTGTGCTGTTTACCTGTCTTGTAGGTGCGTCGTGCCATCGGAGACTTTGGTGTGCTGAGTTGTTGTTACCTGTGGTTATAAGTTGTGCTGTTTACCTGTCTTGTAGGTGCGTCGTGCCATCGGAGACTTTGGTGTGCTGAGTTGTTGTTACCTGTGGTTATAAGTTGTGCTGTTTACCTGTCTTGTAGGTGCGTCGTGCCATCGGAGACTTTGGTGTGCTGAGTTGTTGTTACCTGTGGTTATAAGTTGTGCTGTTTACCTGTCTTGTAGGTGCGTCGTGCCATCGGAGACTATGTTGTGTGCTGAGTTGTTGTTACCTGTGGTTATAAGTTGTGCTGTTTGCCTGTCTTGTAGGTGCGTCGTGCCATCGGAGACTTTGGTGTGCTGAGTTGTTGTTACCTGTGGTTATAAGTTGTGCTGTTTGCCTGTCTTGTAGGTGCGTCGTGCCATCGGAGACTTTGGTGTGCTGAGTTGTTGTTACCTGTGGTTATAAGTTGTGCTGTTTGCCTGTCTTGTAGGTGCGTCGTGCCATCGGAGACTTTGGTGTGCTGAGTTGTTGTTACCTGTGGTTATAAGTTGTGCTGTTTGCCTGTCTTGTAGGTGCGTCGTGCCATCGGAGACTTTGGTGTGCTGAGTTGTTGTTACCTGTGGTTATAAGTTGTGCTGTTTGCCTGTCTTGTAGGTGCGTCGTGCCATCGGAAACTTTGGTGTGCTGAGTTGTTGTTACCTGTGGTTATAAGTTGTGCTGTTTGCCTGTCTTGTAGGTGCGTCGTGCCATCGGAGACTTTGGTGTGCTGAGTTGTTGTTACCTGTGGTTATAAGTTGTGCCGTTTGCCTGTCTTGTAGGTGCGTCGTGCCATCGGAGACTTTGGTGTGCTGAGTTGTTCTTACCTGTGGTTATAAGTTGTGCTGTTTACCTGTCTTGTAGGTGCGTCGTGCCATCGGAGACTTTGGTGTGCTGAGTTGTTGTTACCTGTGGTTATAAGTTGTGCTGTTTGCCTGTCTTGTAGGTGCGTCGTGCCATCGGAGACTTTGGTGTGCTGAGTTGTTGTTACCTGTGGTTATAAGTTGTGCTGTTTGCCTGTCTTGTAGGTGCGTCGTGCCATCGGAGACTTTGGTGTGCTGAGTTGTTGTTACCTGTGGTTATAAGTTGTTCTGTTTGCCTGTCTTGTAGGTGCGTCGTGCCATCGGAGACTTTGGTGTGCTGAGTTGTTGTTACCTGTGGTTATAAGTTGTGCCGTTTGCCTGTCTTGTAGGTGCGTCGTGCCATCGGAGACTTTGGTGTGCTGAGTTGTTGTTACCTGTGGTTATAAGTTGTGCTGTTTGCCTGTCTTGTAGGTGCGTCGTGCCATCGGAGACTTTGGTGTGCTGAGTTGTTGTTACCTGTGGTTATAAGTTGTGCTGTTTGCCTGTCTTGTAGGTGCGTCGTGCCATTGGAGACTTTGGTGTGCTGAGTTGTTGTTACCTGTGGTTATAAGTTGTGCTGTTTACCTGTCTTGTAGGTGCATCGTGCCATCGGAGACTTTGGTGTGCTGAGTTGTTGTTACCTGTGGTTATAAGTTGTGCTGTTTGCCTGTCTTGTAGGTGCGTCGTGCCATTGGAGACTTTGGTGTGCTGATTTCTCTGCTGTGTATGGTGGTGCTCAGCGTGATCATGAGTGAGACATACGTCCAGGTATGTGGTGTGTGTGCTTGATGTTATGTCCTGTTTACAACATTCATTTGACATTGTTTTTTTTTCCTATGTGAATGTAACATATACAGTTGATGAACGAAAGATGAGTGATTGGAAGGGTAAAATGTAAGACGGGTCTGCGTACTCAATTTGTGACCTTTTGAAAATAGTTTGTTCGTTCATTGTTGGTGTTGTACTGCCAGCTTACAGCTGTGGAGGTTGTTTGTTGTTGGTGTTGTACTGCTAACTTAGAGCTATGGAGATACCAGTCTTAGTATAAATAATCTGATATGGCAGTCTTCGACTTAATAATCGGGCATGAGATACCAGTCGACGAACAATAGGCAATTGCTCAAATTTAGTGAGATGTTAGCAAATAGGCAGTTTCAGTCAGTTTTATGCAATCAGAAAGAGTTTATGTTAAATGTCAAATTACCATGGGAATAACAATTGTTCCACATTCGGACAGTACCTATGACTATGTGTTCTAAGTGTTTTAACTTCTGTATTATTCATTTATTCACTACATATGATATATAACTCTCCAGTATGTACCTGACGAGATGCAGCGACATATGCCAGGCAATAAATCATGCAACATATTGTTTGTGGCTTGTGGGTTTAACTACAAGCCTTTAACTGAATGATATGACTTACCAGTCTATGACTGAATAACATAACATGATATGACATACCAGTCTATGACTGAATAAGACAGGACAGGACATACCAGTCCATGACTGAATAAGGCAGGACATTTATTGGATTTCTTCCACTCAACAGACACTGGACATCACAGAACCGCTGACCCCAACCTCCCCTACCCGTACGTGGTTCATCAACCCCATGGGCATGCAGGAGACTACCCCGCTGTGGTTGATGTTTGCTGCCGCCCTGCCTGGATTCCTGATCTTCATTTTGTTGTTTATGGAAACCCAGATTACAGAGTGAGTTTGTGTTTTGTCCTGACACCTGTTTTATAGCTCTTCTTCATTGACTTGTTTCTAGTTATTTGGGGCTCTCTCTCATTCCATTCCCTCTGTCTCTCTCTCTCTCTCTCTCTCTCTGTCTCTCTCTCTCTCTCTCTCTCTCGAGAGAGAGAGAGAGAGAGAGAGAGAGAGAGAGAGAGAGGGCCGAATGTAAGACGGGCCTGCACGCCCAATTTGTAACCCTAATAAAGTTGATTTGATTTGATTTTCTCTCTCACTCTCACATATATGTGTGTGTATGTGTATGTCCATAGTGTATGTATGCATTCATTATAGATGTACGTATGTATGTATACATGAATCTATGAGTGTATATGAGTGTACATGTGTATGTCTGCCTGCCTGCCTGTCTTATAATGTTGAAATTTTAATTGTTTATGTTTGGTGATGGTTACAGCATTCATTTTACAATTTTTGTTGTCAATGTTAATGAAACAACCATCATAGATAACTGGTGTGTGACTGAAAGGGCCGAGTTTAAGACGGGCCTACATGCATTTTGTTCTCTCTCTCTCTCTCTCTCTCTCTCTCTCTCTCTCTCTCTCTCTCTCTCTCTCTCTCTCTCTCTCTCTCTCTCTCTCTCTCTCTTTCTCTCTCTGTCTCCCTCTCTATCTCTCCCCTCCCCACACAAAGCCTCTGGCATCACTGAGTGCAATGATGTTGATTCTTAAATTAAGTTTCAAGGTGTCAAGGCAAAATGACCAACTTCATTGCATCGAGTTTTATCCCATATGGCTCAGCCTCTTTCTGCAGAGCTTGAACTCTATAGCTCCAGTGACAACCCGGGGGGGGGGGGGGGGGTCTCCAGACAAATGTCACTTGTGAACCGATTGATAATAGTCAGAAAACAAACCCACAACCATGGAAGCACAAAGAAGGTGGTTTGACCACTTCACCACAAAAGTATTGACTGTTGACTTGTGAAAGGACATGGCAGGGTAGACATGTGGTTTAATGTCTTGTGTTCTTCTAGGATGATCCTGAACAAGAAAGAACGCAAACTGAAGAAGGGATCTGGATACCATATAGACCAGCTGATCCTAGGTTTTATGACTCTGATGGGAGGCTTGTTCGGCCTACCATGGATGTGTGCCGCCACTGTACGTACCGTGGCTCACATCGCTGCCTTGAGTGAGTACAGCAGAACGCATGCTCCAGGTGAGAAGCCGGAACTGCTTGGCGTCAAGGAGCAACGAGTCACAAATTTTGCTGTCCATTTGCTCATTGGTAAGTCACAGTTGTGGAGATGTGCTTTCTGAGACAAATGTTGCATGTACCCTGGATAGCCAGAGTAACTAACATGAGAGTACATATCTTGTGTGTCACACAGTACATGAGAGTACATATCTTGTGTGTCACACAGTACATGAGAGTACATATCTTGTGTGTCACACAGTACATGAGAGTACATATCTTGTGTGTCACACAGTACATGAGAGTACATATCTTGTGTGTCACACAGTACATGAGAGTACATATCTTGTGTGTCACACAATACCTGAGAGTACATATCTTGTGTGTCACACAGTACATGAGAGTACATATCTTATGTGTCACACAGTACCTGAGAGTACATATCTTGTGTGTCACACAGTACATAGAGTACATATCTTATGTGTCACACAGTACCTGAGAGTACATATCTTGTGTGTCACACAGTACATGAGAGTACATATCTTGTGTGTCACACAGTACATGAGAGTACATATCTTGTGTGTCACACGGTACATGAGAGTACATATCTTATGTGTCACACAGTACATGAGAGTACATATATTGTGTGTCACACAGTACATGAGAGTGCATATCTTGTTAGTCACACAGTACCTGAGAGTACATATCTTGTGTGTCACACAGTACATGAGAGTACATATCTATGTGTCACACAGTACATGAGAGTATGTACTTGCTTGTCACACAGTACATGAGAGTACTTCATTGTCACACAGTGCATGAGAGTAATACTTGCATGTCACACAGTGCATGATAGTACATACTTGATTGTCAAAAAGTACATGAGAGTACATACTTGCATGTCACACAGTATATGAGAGTACATACTTAATTTTCACACCGTACATGAGAGTACATACTTGATTTTCACACAGTACATGAGAGTGCATATCTTATGTGTCATACTTGATTGTTACACAGTACATGAGAGTACTTACTTGATTTTCACACAGTACATGAGAGTACATACTTGCATGTCACACAGTACATGAGAGTACATACTTGCATGTCACCCAGTACATTAGAGTACATACTTGATTGTCACACAGTACATTACAGTACATACTTGTCACACAGTACATGAGAGTACATACTTGCATGTCACCCAGTACATTAGAGTACATACTTGATTGTCACACAGTACATACTTGTCACACAGTACATGAGAGTACATACTTGCATGTCACCCAGTACATTAGAGTACATACTTGATTGTCACACAGTACATTACAGTACATACTTGTCACACAGTACATGAGAGTACATACTTGCATGTCACCCAGTACATTAGAGTACATACTTGATTGTCACACAGTACATACTTGTCACACAGTACATGAGAGTACATACTTGCATGTCACCCAGTACATTAGAGTACATACTTGATTGTCACACAGTACATTACAGTACATACTTGTCACACAGTACATGAGAGTACATACTTGCATGTCACCCAGTACATTAGAGTACATACTTGATTGTCACACAGTATATTACAGTACATACTTGTCACACAGTACATGAGAGTACATACTTGCATGTCACCCAGTACATTAGAGTACATACTTGATTGTCACACAGTACATACTTGTCACACAGTACATGAGAGTACATACTTGCATGTCACCCAGTACATTAGAGTACATACTTGATTGTCACACAGTACATTACAGTACATACTTGTCACACAGTACATAAGAGTACATACTTGCATGTCACCCAGTACATTAGAGTACATACTTGATTGTCACACAGTATATTACAGTACATACTTGTCACACAGTACATGAGACTACATACTTGCATGTCACCCAGTACATTACAGTACATACTTGATTGCCACACAGTACATACTTGTCACACAGTACATGAGGATACATACTTGATTGTCACACAGTACATAAGAGTACATATTTGTATGTCAGATTTTTGTACACACTGACAGAAGGTGATTATCATGATTTGTTCATGGTTGGTTGAATTTTGCGGCCAAAGTTTTCTGTGGCATGAGGTCACCGGTCTGATGCCGATATTCATGAGCTGCCTCATGACATGCATGGTGGTTACAATATTACTATTCTTTTGTTTCCCTTCTGGGCCCAGGTAGCACACAGGTAATTTGTAACTGCTGAATGCTAAAGTGTTAACACTTTAGTTAATTCTGTATATCTGTATATATGACTGGCACCTTGCTGTCTTGATAGATGATAGTTTGTAAAATGGAGTTATACCTCTCCATAACACAAAACCTGGGCTGAGTTTAGAGGCCGTGTGTTGTCCATGGAACAAGACAAGCTGCAGGATCAGCAAAGCAATGCTCTGTCGGCCTGTCAGAGCTTCCATCCAAGACCAGTTGCCAACCAAGGATTAGGGCCTGGTCTGCCCTGCCATGACATTTAGTCTTTAGACTGCATTTCCTCGCACTAGGATAAGGCTTGTACCCTTCCAATCGTGCTCTGCCACTTGAAACCGTTGGTACAATGGTGAGCAGCGCCAAACATTCGACGCTTATAGAAAGCAGGTAGTACCATCTACTGTCACAGAGTAACTCAGTCATATCTGAATAAGACCCAACATTCACCGCTAACAGAAAGCGGGTAGTACTGTCTACTGTCATTCACTAGCTAAATCATACCAGACTAAGACCCAATATTCAGTGCTAACAGAAAGCAGGTAGTACCATGTACTGTCACTCTGTAGCTCAATCATACCTGACTAAGACCCAAAATTTGGCGCTAACAGAAAGCAGGTAGTACTGTCTGCTGTCACACTGTAACTCTGACTAAGACCTGACTTTAATTCTACACATAAGACATTAACAACATGATGTGGTTTCAGGGCTGGCGGTCACTGCTGGTCCAGTTCTGCGAGCCGTTCCTGTCCCAGCCTTGTTTGGTATCTTCCTGTACCTGGGAGTGTCTACTCTGAGTGGAGTCCAGATGTGTGAGAGACTCAAGCTGCTCCTCATGCCTGTCAAATACCACCCCACCCTGAGCTATGTCAGAAAGGTACGTCATGTGTCTCTGGGTATGTGTGTCCATCTGATTGTCTCGTCTTTTGATAGTCTGAGTTATAAACGTATGTAATGTTTGTGTATATTTGTGTCTTTCTGATTGTGTCATCTTCTGATTGAGTTAACATATGTGATTTTTGTGTGTGTATGTATGTATGTATGGATGCATGCATGCTTCTGTTTGTATCATCTTCTAATAGTTAGTAAATGTGTGGGATGTGTATGCATGCTTCTGATTAGGCTGTTAAAATGTATGCGACGTCTGTGTATTATGTTTCTGTTTGTGTCTTATATCCGGAAAACTTCTCAATCATAAGCAAGATGTCCTGCATCCGATACACCCATCTGGAGATCATCTGCCACATCCTGCACCCATCTTCTCTTTGGCCTTCCTCTTCCTCTCTCAAACTTTCGTGACGTTTCAAGTGACCAGTATATTTCAATTTTCTTTGTTTTATCATCTTTAATAGCCAACCTTCTTCAATATTCAGCTCTTGAAGTATGGATGCATTTGTTCTTTTCTTTATCCAAGATATTCTTATAACTCGTCTATAACATTTATATTCAAAAGCCTTTATGCGCTTTTCAGTTTGTTTAGTAAGTGTCCAGGTTTCACAGACATATGCTGCAATAGGACAGATGCATGCTCTTAAAAATCTAATTTTTGTAGTTCTGTCTGTCCCACTTCACAATTTATTCAGTTGTTTTAGTCTTTGAAGAGCAATTGATATTCATCTTTTAATTTCTTTCATTGTGTCACCATTGTTGTTAATCAATGATCCAAGATATTCGAAATTTTCCACCACCTCCAATGTTCCTCATTAACATATATTTCTTTCTTCATAGTAGTATTTTTTTTCTGTATGCATTATCTTTTTTTTTTTGCTTTGTTAAGATATAAGTTGTGATTTTCACTATTCCTTTGGGTTGTGGTTATTAGGTTTTCTATGCTATTCTGTGATGTGGATAGCAATACTGTATCATCAGCATACTGAATCTCTGGTATTTCACCGATATTTAGGGTATTATATAGCTCCCTATTTATATCATGTCTGACATTTCTCATATTTTTGGTGCACAGGTTAAACAAATAGGGTGACAGCACACAGCCCTGACGGACTCCTTGCTTGATGTCAAACCAATCTGATGCCTTGCCATCTATTCTAACCGCTGTTTGGTGGTCTAGATAGAGCATTCCTATGAGTTGTACATGTGATGGAAAGTCCATATTCCTCATGATTTCCCAAAGTTTCTGATGTTGCACACAGTCAAATGCCTTCGAATAATCCACAAAACATGAGAATAGTTTTACATTAAATTCTCTGCACTTCTCTATTGTTAAAAGCATGTTGAGAATGTGATCTCTTGTTCCTCTTCCTTATCTAAATCCAGCTTAAACCATGCTAATCTCTTCTTCCATTTTCTTACGAAATCTTCCCATTATGATATTTTAGTGATATTCTCATAGGTTGTGTTGTAAATGTTTGTGATGTGTATGTATGTGTGTTTCTGCCTGTATCATCATCTGATTAGACTGTTGTAAATGTTTGTGATGTGTATATACATTTGTTTATCCAGTATGTAACTAACTAACTACTAACTAACTAAAAGAGATTAGAACAAGAATTACCATTGCGAAGGTAGCCTTTTGCAAGATGAAAAACATACTGACCAATAAACAGATATCAATTGAAATGAGAAAAAGAGTGTTGAAGTGCTACATAGAACCTATACTTTTATATGGATGTGAAGCGTGGACAATGAGCAGTCAAGCTGAAAAACATATGATGGCTGTGGAAATGTGATTTCTGAGGAAAATGCAAAGAATACCATGGACAGACAGAAAAACCAATGAACAAGTCCTTCAAGAAACAAATGAAGATCGTAAGCTGATTAGAGTCATTAGACGTAGACAATCAAAATTTTTGGGCATGTTATGAGAAGAAATGACTTGGAGAACTTGGTGACAGCTGGCAAGATCGAAGGGAAGAGACCAAGGGGAAGACTGAGAAGTAAATACCTGGATGGATTGGCCACATGGCATGGTCGAGACAGGAGCTCGGAGCTGATCCACAACTCTGGTGATCAAGTGAAATGGCAAAACATGACCGCCCACGCTTATCGGCATGGCACGTGATGGAACTAACTATCATATTTTCTGTGATTGTCTTGGTATGTGACCAAACTATTCTGTACACACCATTCTAATGATGCATTCACTCCATCACAGGTGCGCACCATGCAGATGCACAAATTCACACTGATCCAGTTAGTCTGCCTGATTATTCTGATTGTGATCAAGTCCACGGCTGCGTCTCTGGCGTTCCCCTTCATGCTGACCCTGCTGATCCCACTTCGGCTGAAACTGATGCCCAAGTTTTTTGACCATGCTGATCTGGAAGAGGTACGTGACATCTTACGGTTAATGTCAGCCTTGTGCGGTCTGTTGTGTTGGTTTGTGTTGAATCTGAATAAACACAGATATATGGTTAGGATATTTAGTGACAGGAGAAACACAGACAAATACGGGCGTGTTTTTTCCCTGAGGTGAGCTTTCTTTTTGCATTTTGTGTTTGTTCAGATTCCAGTATGAGTTCAACAGCTGTCAATCCTCTGTTTCAATACCAGTGTGGTTTATGTTGATATGTTTGAGTTTTGTATCCAGTATTGTTCATTTATATATATATATATATAGAGTATGGAGAGAAGTGAGAGATGCACATACACTATATATATATAGCTCGACACCGCAAGATACAAGAGGAACAAGATGAGATGAGATGAATGAGTAAAAATAAAATAGATAACTAAGTGACAACTGGCAAATTTGATGGGACAAGAGCAAGGGCAAGGCAGAGACACATAAATGCCTGGATGGCTTGGCCACATCACAGAATCAGGGCAGGAACATCGGCTCGATCCACGACTCTGGTGATCATTTGAGGTAGCCAACTATGAGTGTCCACGCTGATCCACAACTCTGGTGATCATTTGAGGTAGCCAACTATGAGTGTCCATGCTGATCCACGACTCTGGTGATCATTTGAGGTAGCCAACTATGAGTGTCCATGCTGATCCATGACTCTGGTGATCATTTGAGGTAGCCAACTATGAGTGTCCATGCTGATCCATGACTCTGGTGATCATTTGAGGTAGCCAACTATGAGTGTCCATGCTGATCCACGACTCTGGTGATCATTTGAGGTAGCCAACTATGAGTGTCCATGCTGATCCATGACTCTGGTGATCATTTGAGGTAGCCAACTATGAGTGTCCATGCTGATCCACAACTCTGGTGATCATTTGAGGTAGCCAACTATGAGTGTCCATGCTGATCCACGACTCTGGTGATCATTTGAGGTAGCCAACTATGAGTGTCCATGCTGATCCACAACTCTGGTGATCATTTGAGGTAGCCAACTATGAGTGTCCATGCTGATCCACGACTCTGGTGATCATTTGAGGTAGCCAACTATGAGTGTCTGATCCATGACTCTGGTGATCATTTGAGGTAGCCAACTATGAGTGTCCGATCCACGACTCTGGTGATCATTTGAGGTAGCCAACTATGAGTGTCCATGCTGATCCATGACTCTGGTGATCATTTGAGGTAGCCAGCTATGAGTGTCCATGCTGATCCACGACTGGTGATCATTTGAGGTAGCCAACTATGAGTGTCCATGCTGATCTACGTGGCACATGATGAGGTTGGAGATCAAGCAGGTCTCAAATAATGATGGATGATGAAGTCCCGGGGATACACAAGCCTACCAGACTTCCTTCGATATACCTCAATATTCAATATACCCAATATTTGATACACCCCAATATTTGATACACCCCCAACGTACAATATACCCCTTACATAGATATATCCCAATGTACGATATACCCCCAATGTATGATATACCCCAAGGTAATTATACCTCCAACGTATACATCCCCAACGTATCGACCAATACAGCAGCCAAGCCTGTGGATCAACATTTCTGTGAACACAGACTAGTGAGCTTGATGCATTCCTTGCATACTAGACCTAGCCAGAAATACCAGTGTGTGGTCGCAGGTCTGCATGGCCAAATGGATAAGAGCCCACTTTCTTAAACATCCGGTGTGCTGATACCAAGGTAGCGGGTTCAACCCTTACACCGGTCAGCTGGACTAAAATCTTGACTTCTCGTCCTTGACGTGGGGGTGTAAATTACAAGTACCTCTGAAGTCAGAGTGGATTTGCCTGATGGTGAGGGACACTGGTAATAGGGAAAGCTAATCCACACACAAAATACAGTCAAGTGCACTAGAAGCAGTAGCACATGTATGGATGACGTTTCAGTTCAAAGCCAGCGAAACAAACAACAAAATGCCGTCAGTATGACCTAAGCTGTGAGCACCTGCACTGGGGTTCCTGGGTTGGGCAGTCAGGTCATGGGTGGTGTTGAGTGCCGCTGGTGTTGGGGTCTCACCAGTATTGTGTTGTTGCGGGGTAGCGCAGGCACTCTTGTTGTAGATTTGGCCCTTGCAGTGGATTCACAGATGTCCGGTTGGATAACCGATGTAGTGGAGATGTATCTGATCATGAAAGAAGCGATTCACTCAACAACCATTGTGGATGACGAGACATCAAAAAATGCTTGAGTAGAACATAAACCAGAATTAGTCAGTGCTGAGTTCGCCAAGCATCTTGCTTCTTTCAATGCATATGTTGTTTAAAGCTGTGTGGCTGAGAAGGTAATAGTTCAACCACATTACAGGATTCAAAGAGTTGCATATTTTGAGAACCATCTAAAACATATCCACTTCTGCTGGTTTGTTTATATATGGACCAAAGTTCCCTTCACAAGCTGCTGTGGACATATGAGAGCAAACAGGTGGTTCTGCTGAGTGTGACAAATATTTGCTTACGGGCAAATATTTGATGTTTGTCTATGACCTGCTTCATGTCAACCTAGCCTGGTTGGGTCACATGCTGCATGGTGATACATCCTGCATGTCCAGGCATGCTCAGATGTGCATTTCCAACTGTGGAATGGGAAGTTTGACACTGGTATTGTGCAGTGCAGTGTGCCTCCTACAGTTTTCTGCCTCCTGCCATCACTATGTGGCTGCAGGCTTATCCAACCTGGAGCATTGTCTGACTGGGTACATTTTCCCCTGGAATGGTCCAAGCGGGGTGTTGCTGCTCTGTGGAGAGAGTGACCCCCAAACCAACCTTATACATCTACTTGTATTAACCCCACAGGATAAAAGCATTGATCGTCTCCCAAAGGTGACCTAGCCAGTCCTCTCTGCATCCCTTGCCCAGACCTGCAGACCCCCCGGAGAGGTCATTGAGTTAACTCTTGATGCACACTTGCACATTTTCATCATGTGCCATGCCCACAAGTGTGGACAGTCATGGTTTTCCATCTCAAACAATCACCAGTCTTGAATCAGCTCTGTGTTCAACTATGCAATATAGCCAAGCTGTTCAATATTTATCCCTCTGTCTTCCCTTTGCTATTTCCCTATCAATCTTGCCAGTCGTCACTATGTTTTTCAGTTTAATTCTCCTCACAATGTGCCCAAAAGATCTTGACTGTCTACGTCGAGTTTATTGAATCAGTTTGCAGCTTTATTTGTTTCTTGTATGTCTTGCTCATTTGTTTTTCTGTCTGTCCATGGTATTTTTTTGCATTGACTCAACAACCACATATCTCATTTAGAAGTTTCTCAACTGTTCTGCTTATTGTTGTATAGAGACTGGCCCATATTATGGTAATTGTCTTGTGCTGGTGTGGGTGACTTTCTGATTGACTAGATGATTCTTTTCTTTTGGTGGTGTCTAAATGATCCTGACAGCACACACTCTGCAGTGATTGAGTCAAGAGGTGAGACCAGCATACATCACTACATCAATCTTGTCAGCACAAAGATGAAAGCACAGTCACCATAAATAAAATATTGCACCATTTCTTACAGGGCATATTTTGCTGCATCTTGTCAGGCGCACATAATGATAGCATTAACAAGCAGATCTCATTTTGTATAATGTATTCGATGAACAATAGATTAATCAGTTATAGTGAGCATTATATATTAGTCGATTGTTGCTGTTACTTTGTACACAGAAGGTCTTCCTGTTAAGTATTACACTTCAGTGGATATAACATTCTATACATTCATGCAATGTTAGCGACGAAGTACGTCATATTTCGGCCAAAGTAACATTCATTTTGTCACATAACTTGATATATAACTCTGCAGTAAGCGCCTGGCAAGATGTAATGAAAAATGTCAGGCAAGAAATCGTGCAATATTTTATTTCTGGTGTCTTTGTTATAATTATTCTTTTATGGGTAGGTTTTCTTATTTTAGCTGTCTGCCTTGTTTTTTTGGAATATCACAAACTTCATTATAGTTTAGCTTCTCTACAGGACAAGTTTACAGAAAGTGGCTTCATGTAACTAAAGCTGTTTTGTTTGAATATTCCAACAGCTTGACAATGAAGAGGAGGAGTTCGAACTGGATGAAGAAGATGATCCTGACTTCTATCAACAAGCCCACATGCCGATTTAAACCTGCCAACCAAACACTCGTCCACTTCATAGAGATAATCATCGTCGTCATGAATAGGTCACCTGCAGAATATCGCTCTCAGCTTGGATGAGAAAGTTGATCCTGATGTCTACCAACAAACTCACCTAGCAATTTAATCCTGCCAACTAAAACTTTCATCCATTTCACAGAAGTACCACCTGGATCATCATCATCATGAGCAGGCCATCTGTAGAATATCACTGTCATCATGGGCCGCCAGGAAGACTCTCAATCCCTCACCAGTTCCCCATGCCTCATTCATTGTCATGCCCAGCCTATTTCCAGTGTCTGGTACCCACTTACATGTTGGTTGACCCCTGCCTATTTTCAGTGTCTGGTGCCCACTTACATGTTGGTTGACCCCTGCCTATTTTCAGTGTCCTATGCCCACTTACATGTTGGTTGACCCCTGCCTATTTTCAGTGTCTGGTGCCCACTTACATGTTGGTTGACCCCTGCCTATTTTCAGTGTCCTATGCCCACTTACATGTTGGTTGACCCCTGCCTATTTTCAGTGTCCTATGCCCACTTACATGTTGGTTGACCCCTGCCTATTTTCAGTGTCTGGTGCCCACTTACATGTTGGTTGACCCCTGCCTATTTTCAGTGTCCTATGCCCACTTACATGTTGGTTGACCCCTGCCTATTTTCAGTGTCCTATGCCCACTTACATGTTGGTTGACCCCAGCCTATTTTCAGTGTCCTATGCCCACTTACATGTTGGTTGACCCCTGCCTATTTTCAGTGTCCTATGCCCACTTACATGTTGGTTGACCCCAGCCTATTTTCAGTGTCCTATGCCCACTTACATGTTGGTTGACCCCTGCCTATTTTCAGTGTCCTATGCCCACTTACATGTTGGTTGATCCCTGCCTATTTTCAGTGTCCTATGCCCACTTACATGTTGGTTGATCCCTGCCTATTTTCAGTGTCCTATGCCCACTTACATGTTGGTTGACCATGTCCAGTGCCCACTTACATCTTAGTTGACCATGTCCGGTGCCCATTTACATGTTAGTTGACCATGTCCGGTGCCCATTTACATGTTAGTTGACCCCTATGTCATCTTCCAGAAACCACCCCTTACGTCCCTGTTCTACCCCAGCCAATGTGATGTTTCATGTGACCAGAGTATTTCAGTTTGCCAGACATGAGGCTGTTGATAAGCTGCTGTCTTGTATACTCATGTCTGGTAGAATGTCTGTGTCTTGTATTGTGTCTTGTATACTCAGGTCTGGTAGAATGTTTGTGTCTTGTATACTCAGGTCTGGTAGAATGTTTGTGTCTTGTATACTAAGGTCTGGTAGAATGTCTGTGTCTTGTATACTCAGGTCTTGTAGAATGTTTGTGTCTTGTATACTCAGGTCTGGTAGAATGTCTGTGTCTTGTATACTCAGGTCTGATAGAATGTCTGTGTCTTGTATACTCAGGTCTGGTAGAATGTCTGTGTCTTGTATACTCAGATCTGGTAGAATGTCTGTGTCTTGTATACTCAGATCTGGTAGAATGTCTGTGTCTTGTATACTCAGGTCTGGTAGAATGTCTGTGTCTTGTTTACTCAGGTCTGGTAGAATGTCTTTACTATTCCTCTGTGAACTTTGTTTTCATCTTCTTTCATTCACTACTTGGCTGTCTGATTTGTTGTATGTGATAATTTGGAGAAATCCAACATTATCCAAGCCATGTGAGTGTGTGGCTTATTGATGTACAGGAGATACATTTCTCCTTCAGGAGCCAAGGTGTTCCAGGAATAATTCTGTGACATTGAAGTCCAACAGCTGGAATATTATTCTCTACCTGGGTAATACTGTTCATAAATATGCAGGTATTGTTTGGCACTCGTAGAAATAGAAGAATGAAGTAGAGACTAGAGGATGCAATAGACAATATAAAGATTGAAAGATATCGTTACCGACTGAGATTTGAATTTGTCAACTCCAAATGACGACAACGCTTCGCTGCAAGAACAAGTGTATTTCGGTACATGACCACCTAATTGATAATACTGAGATGTTACTGATATATCAGAGAGCCATGCCTGGCTGATGTGTACTCACAGAGGCACAGTCCATGAGTGGTTGTTTATCACGCTCACTCTTACACTTCTGGTGTGCCAATTGGCAGGGTAGTAGGATCACTCCACACACCGGTCTGTTGGACTTACCTTGACTTCTGGTTCAGAAAGCCATGGCTGAACATAATATTTCCTAGAAGGGATTTGTTTGTTTGTTTGTTTAGTAATTGCCCAGAATTCATAACCATGTTATAACTGCTTTTATTTAACTCCAGACATATCATTGTGTAAAATGTACAGAGAACAAATAGTTTGCATTTAGGCATGTTTTTGTATACATGAGATCAGTGGCTCTCAACTTATTCTCTGTGACCACCCTTAGGTCCTTATTGACTTCTGTAATACCCCATATTGGGCAGGGCACATGACAATGACTACCCTACATATCCACTGTCAACTGGGGCACAAAGGTACTTTACTGTCCTGCATGATTCAGCTCATTCTGCTTCGCCTTCTGCGTTCATCCAGAATGTTGCAGTGGGCATAATTGCGTTATGCCTGTTTATAGCACAGCTGTGATATTTGCACCTTTTGGCAGACACATTCAAGTTCTCCAGGCATTTGTTGATTGGGTAACTTTCCTGGGAACTCATTCTGTCCAAGATAATTCCCTGTCATCATGGGCTTGGAGTCTGAAGACACAGAAGTACCTGCAGCTGATAGAAGAATCTGGCCTGCTTTCTGCCAGTCTGCCTACTACACTGAATCCTGGCCAAGTTACGTCCCTATCTGCCTCTCCGTAGATGTGAACTTACACACCGCACTGGTTTCTGAGCTTGGAGAGGGAAAAGACAGCTCTGAAACTCAGTGCCCAAGTTACTTTGGTACCGAGTCCTGAGACAAGTCTCTACAACAACCTCAGTCTGAGAGAAGCAGTTCTTTTCCTCACGGCGGGTAAATATACACCACACACATATCAAGTTCTTTGCTTCAAACTGGGTAAATGGAGTCGGCATGACTGTATGGATCTCTCAAACTTCCGGTGTGCTGATGTCAAGTTAACTGGTTCAACCCCTACACCGGTCAGCTGGACTAAAATATTGACATCTTGTCCTTGACTTGGGAACGTGCATTACAAGTACCTCAGAAGTCAGGGACACTGGTAATAGGGAAAGCTAATGCACACGCAAATTTCAGCCCAGTACACTAGAAGTAGTAGCACGTATATATGGACTATGCTTGAATTCAAAGCTAGTGAACGCAAAATAAAATGGATAAATATGCACAACTCACATATCAAGCATTCTAGCCATGTCTGTGACAACTTTAGCACACATATCAAGCATTCTAGCCATGTCTGTGACAACTTTAGCACACATATCAAGCATTCTAGCCATGTCTGTGACAACTTTAGCACATTGTTTTTTATCAAAATCTTTCTCATTGTTAACAGTGTACAATTTTAACAAATGTTTTCTTATTAACAAAGCTATATCTCAGTGCTAACAAACTGTAACTGCTAGCAGTTATGCCCATTGTTAACAAATATTTTTTGTTGTTGACAAATTATTTATTATTGCTAACAAAGCGGTGGAGAGATAATATACATACAGACCTACAAGCACTTGGAATCAACGACTGGCATGAGAAGGTCCACCAGAGAGACGAATGGAGACAGATTGTATTTGCAGCAAAGAACCTCAATGGCTCGGAATGCTGAAGAAGAAGAAGAAGAACAAACTTTTTGTAATTGTTAACAAATTCTCAAACATTTGTATTAATTAGTTTGCTACCAAAGTATGTGGCTGTTGATAAAGTTGTTTTTTTTTTCTACCAAAAACTTTCTTATGTGTTATTGCTAACTGTTACAACCAATGTTAACAGATGTTTTTTTGTTGTTGTTAACAAAGTATTTATTAATGATAATAAATGTTTTGCCATTGTTAACAAATCCTAAGACATTGTTAACGCAGTTTTTTCTTGGTTGCCAAAGTATTTGGCTGTTGTTGATGATGTCATTTGTTCCCTACCAAAAACTTTCTTATTGTTAAGAAACTTTGTCACTGCTAACAGTCATTATCTTTGCCAACAGTTTTGTTGTTAACAAAGTATGCACCACTGTTAACAAAAGTTTGTTATTAACAAACATATGTGACATTACTGGCACATAGTTTTCATATTGTTTTGCAATTGTTAACAGAGAAATTGTTGTTAACAAGGATTTTTAACACAGATTTTCTAATTGCTAAACTCTGTTAGTGTTACCAGTCATTATCATTGTTACCATTTTTGTTTCAAATTTTAGTATTGATTTTTCTCATTGAAAAACCTGTAAGTCATACATGTTGTTAACACAAACCTTGACTCTTGTTAACACAATTCCTGATTATTGCTTAGGCAAACCTTGACTCTTGTTAATAAAAGCATATATAGACCTTTTTGTCATTGTTAGCAAAGACTTTGTCATTTTTAACAAAATCATTGTTGTTATAAATAACGAAAGTTATTATCTTTATATAAGCAAACTCTCTATTAGCTCTGCTGAGATTAATATCTTTGCCATTGTTAGTAGAATCTTAATAATTTTGTTGAAAATATCTTTGCCATTGTTAGCAAAATCTTAAAACTTTTGTTGAAAATATCTTTGCCATTGTTAGCATAATCTTAACAACCCTTTTGTTTAAAATATATTTGTATGTTAATGACTTCTGCTACCATTATGAAGCTTGTTTAGTAAGATAGAGAGATTGAAAAAAAAACACAGAGAGAAAGATTGAGAAGAACACAGAGAGAGAGAGATAACTAAATAATGTTCATCTGTTGAGTTTCATGTTTTCTGTATATTTATCAAAAGATATGTTCTCATCTATAATGTGTTAATGTGTATGTGATAACAATGAATACTTTCATTGAAAGCCCGCGGGGCTGTTGTCTTCCAGGTAAGACGTTTTATACATTCCATTTGCGCTGCTCAGTGGGGAAGTTTTGGCCTGAAGATCTAGGCTTCTTGAAGGAATAGAAGCCCATGTGGGCTTCTTGCAGAAATAGATAGCCATATTGAGATCATGTAGAATTAGATGGTGTATGTAGATGTCTTGTTACAGTAGAAGCCCACAAAGGCTTATTGTAAACATAGATTTCCGTACTGACTTTTAGTAAAGATATAGAGTATATGTCAATGTTTTGTTACAGTAAACGCCCACATAGACGCCTTGTAGAAATAGGTGGCTGTATTGAATTTGTATGGAAATATATAGTCTATGTAGACATCATGTTGCAATGAATAACCATGTAATCTTTGTGTGAAAATTAAAGCTTACTGGGAACTTCTTGCAAGAAATAGAAGCCCAAAGGTTCTGTTAGTTGGTTAGTTACCAGTTCTGTGTTGGTTTATCAATCTTCTTTGGCTTCCTGCGTAGTGTTCCTGTTTGGCCACACCTCTCTTAATTTGCTGTTCTCGGATGTATGAAACAGACCAGTTGCCTGTATGTTCCTATACACAAAGTTTGTAAGTGTATGTTGGAGATGTGAGCACGCCTTCTAAAGTAACTCTTAAAGGACGTAGAGTGGTTTTATAATTTTTCTATCTTTCGCTGTGGGTTTTCATTGGCTGTTCCTGTTTACAGGTTCATTATTTGAACATTGTATCGGTATTTTTAGGGAGTCTCCATGTCAGAGTGGTCAAACCCCCAGCCTTGTACTGTGAAGGTCCCGGATTCAGTTTCAAACACCTTTGTTCAGTTTATGAGTGCAGATTTTGTCTGATATCCCTGGGGATCGTCGCTGGAGCTATGGAGTTGCTGTTCTGTGTTGATGCCTTCGGCAAGCTGCTCTGCAGAAAGAGACTAATCCAGGTGGGATGAAACCTGATGTAATGAAATCAATCCTCTTGTCTGTGAACCTGTGTTGTCACTATTGTGCATGCTTCAAAAGGGAATGTTTGAATTGTTGTAACAAGAACAAAATGAAACAAACAGTTAGTGAAAGCTAAAGTCATGAATGTCGTTATCCAGTTATGGAAGCTGAATATTTCAGACTCAGATTCTGAACTCTCGTCCTTTAAGAGTTAAATAAAAACATGTTAAAAACAGACACTATAAACAAAACATTGCACGATTTCTTGCCTGGCACATTTCTCTGCATCTGGTCAGGTGCTGGTTGCGGAGTTATACATCAGGTGAAGTGGATTAAACAATGATACTTTGGCTGACATACTAAGTACAAGGTCGTTAATATTGTTCCAAGGTCGAGAATATTGGTCCCCACGGAAGTCTAACATTTAAGTTAAGCAGACAAGAAATCGTGCAATATTTTGTTTGTGGCTTCTGCGTGTAAATTCACTAAAGGAACATATTGTGTTTATAAACATGATATAGTGTCAGTGCTTGAAGCCGTTGAGGATCACGATATGTTGTTCAGAGTAGTGTACGTAGCTGGATGATTGCTGACTCACAATGGCAGCAGATGTGTATTATTTGCCCACACATTTCCCTCAGTGGGGTGTACAATACAGGTGGACTTACCTGCTGTCAGACCTTCTGTGATGCATGTCTTCCATTCATGTTGTCATTGGTGTCATGTTGTGTGTTTGTTGTGAGTGTGGCTGGGATCTGTGGGTGAGTTGAGTTGAGATGAGTCACAAACCGACATCACAGCACTCCAGGACATTCACAAACATGCTCCATCCTCATCTGCAAAAGCCAGCGGAGTTCCAGTGCTAATGGTAGTTCTGCTACCATTAGCAATCTGATTATTTGTCCGTCTGGCCTTTCCTCGGAGTGTTGACTGTTGGCCAGATCCTGTAATGTTGATTATAGCGCCTCTGTGGCTATTCCCTTACATGTATGTAGGGGTTGTCTATGGTGTTCACTTTTGAAGATGAGGACAGAGCATGTATGGGGGTGTCCCCAGAGCTGTCATGTCGGTTCTAGACACAACTTACACGATGTTCACTCACAATGAATGTATTACATTTTAGTTAATTCATTGTGACTTATTACAGTGGGAATTGATCATATACTTATATAGCTGTGATTACTGTTTTTGTTTCTTACTTCCTACAAATGTTCCTCAGTCACTTCAAAGAATGATGCAGTGGCTTGGGGGATAATGAAACTACATGTCACAATTCCCTGACGTACTGAGTCAAGGGTTAGAAACCAGCAACGGGCCATTTGGAAGCGGACTGCTTTGTGTTGAACTAGATGGTATGAGGGGTCGGTTGTTCAGAAACCCATTGACAGACTACCAAACTATAATTGATTAGTAAATCACAGAAAGTCTATAAATGCTGGGGTTGATTGTAAAAGGATATGCAACTAAATTTGTATCTGGGCTGTTTTGGTGATTGTCTGTTGTGTAACTGGAAACAGCTCACCTTTCTTTATTGTTTGCTTTCTTGTGTTGTTATCGTGTGCTGCTATTTGAATGTATTTATTAAAGCCTAGAATTCCATCAGATATGTTTCTTCCACCCCCAGGGTGTAGAGGTGCCTTTTTCTTCTTTTTGCATAATTGCACTGACTGTGTTTTTGTTGTTTGAGCTGCGCTGCTGCCATTTAAATACCTCGTATGGGTTTGAACCCCCGGCTTTCAGGGTGGTAGGTGGGTGAAGCTTGGTTGTGTGTAGAAAATGATGTGTGAACTAGTGCATCAAATACTTGACGAAATATGGTTGAATGTTTTCCAAGGATTATATGTATATAATGGTACTACATTTTCCCCTGAACTCTCGGGTTGTAAAAAAAAAAAGTCGCTTAAAAGTCTACTTCATTGCACCGGGTTTTATCCCATATGGCTCTGTCTCTTTCCACAGCGCGGAAAGCGCCGCACAAAGCACGAACTCCGTAGCTCTAGCGATGACCCACAGGAGTCTCCGAAAAATTTAATTCGTGAACCGAAGGACGCGGCCCGGAATCGAACCCACAACCTTCAGAGCCCGAGTTAAACGGCTTGACCACTTCGCCACAGAGACTCTCGGGTTGTGAGGTCAGATACTTAACCGAATCAGATAAGGGCAAAAATAGTAGGCTTCATGTGCAAGTTAGGCATGTTAAACCTCACGACAGTTGGAAATGACAAAGAGCAGGCCTTTAGGCTGTGCCCTGGCAAAGTTGTTAGGAAAGTAAACCTGCGCATGATCTTGGAGGGAATCTGTCTAGAAGAAGCGAACTTGAAACAGATGTATGTCGAGGTCAGACACACTGACCTGTGAGGTGTATAACCAGGTGTCACGCTCTAACCTCGACAGAGAAATGAAGAGGAAGAATGTAGAACACAGTGTGCACACCGGTGCATCACACGGTAGTTGCTGAAGTCACCGCTGACTGAGCTGTGGTAACAAAATGGTTACAGAAGCAAAAACCACCGATCAGGCACTGATGAGCAGTTATAGGATAGTCGGTAGCAGACACTGCCATTGGGTTGTGGCGTGTGATGCCTGGACTTATTCTAGGTCATGACATATGAGATGAGGGGTCAATTTCCTTTCTCATTGCCTGTCTTTTCTCATTGCTTGTCTTTCCCAGACAGTTTCCCAAAAGTTCTGAATGTTGTCTGGTGGCCGTTGTCATGAGGTCAGCTTGTCACCACGGCCATGCTGGTCTGAAAACAGTATTTCTGCCTTTGTTGAGCATTGAACTGTCGGGGTAAGCAAGCGCAGGCACCTCTAAGCCAGCACTGAGGTGTGATAAACAGGAATAGATATTTAACACCAGACAAATAGTCAACAATGACACAGCTGTGAAGTTTGAGCAGAGTTGAGGCCAGTAAACAATGATAGAGAGGATCAGATCATGGCAACTGGTGACTAGAAATTGTTCAGTTAGAACTAATATGAGACAAGTGATCAAGGCAACCAATAAGAATGAACAGAGTGAATAACATTCCATGGGAATCTCGATATATGAAGCCCATAAACGAGCACTCTCCCGCTAGTTATGCTTCACTTCAACACCGCAAGGTTCAAGAGATAAGATGAGCAGATTTTATTTTCAACGGGTCACAAATTGAGCTTGAAAGGAGGAATAGTGAGTGATATAAACTCCCCGGTGGAGCAAGCATGATAGGAGGCATCCAATCATCAGAAGGAGTCTTCCATCGGCGAATGTTTCAGCCCCTTGTCGACATCTCCTGGGATTCCCATGTGTCTTTCTCCTGTCATGTATTCACATGCTGGGCTTCCAGCTAGAGGCATTTTGGTTATCGTTTCCCATTTACCCCACGGATGTACCGCAATGTATGCCTACCCACAAGCCTTCCCACCCTTAGGAAGGGTGAACATTGTACACCTGGCACATCATGACCTGGTGATGCATGGCGGTGGATTATGACTGAAAAACCAGGAATTGTTAAGTTAGAAATCACAGGTGAGATATTTATCAAATACATAAAATAACAGTCAGTTGATGTTTTACTGTGCTACCTCTAAATGTTGTATGTTGTACACATATTTTCCTGCATGAAACAACATTCACCCAGATTGAAAGTCTTAGTATGTGTCCACACCTGGTGGTAATCAAGTTTTTGTGAAGGAAGAACGAGGTGTAGTGTGTCTCCATGCCTGGTAATGATTAGGTGTTTGTGAAGGAAAGAACAAGGTTTAGTATGTTTCCAAGCCTGATAATGATCAAGTTTCTGTGAAGGAAAGAACGAGGTTTAGTATGTTTCTAATTCTAGTAATGATTAGGTGTTTGTGAAGGAAAGAACAAGATTTTGCATGTTCATTAAATAGAGTTGCCGTATTAATATTTCGATGCACTGTTTCTGAATGCCTTTCCATAACTCATGCGCATGGACTTCATAAGTTCACTTGCACTATTTCATGAATTCACTTTCAAACATCTCATGAATTCACTAGAACAGCTCAAGAACCTACTTATGAAACCCATGAACTCAGATAAATTGTTAATGAATTCCTCTTTGCTGATAAATTGTGTGTATATATATGCTTGTATTTAGTGCACGAAGATTTGTTGGACCAGATGTGTGGATGCATAAACAAATACATATTACAATAATATATCAAAATTGCTGTACATCATGCAAGTTCTGTTATTTTTTCACAAAATAAATGACAAGATTGAATCTGTTGTGGTATGTTTTATCATTTCTTAATTGTGTACTAGCTTGGATGTTCTGTTGGAACATTGTTTCATCTGTCTTTATCACATACACAGTACATCCTCAGTGGTTCTTGTGCAGACTTCTAGCAGTCACTTTAGCAGGGAGGTGGTGTAGCATAGAGTGTTCTCCTAGCTCGGAAAGCTTTGGGTTCAAATTCATGAAATAAGGAACCAGAAGGTATTACACAAAAGGGTATCAGAGTACTGAATCGGATGCGAACCCTTCTCAGATGAGGGCAGAAAATCAGTAGTGTCCACTTTGACACCGAACATGTTGAATGTTCTTTGACAGTTGAAAATTGTAAGGAGGAGGTTGTATTTAATTAATTCATCATCACGTGCCCTGCCAGCTGGCATAGGCATTCATGGCTCTCCACAGATCACGGTCCATGGTGTTCCAGATCAAACTCTGCTGATGATATTCCTCCATGCCACCGTCTCAGTCCATCCAGCACCATTTCTCTTGATCTGCCTCTGTTGCTTTCCCCCCACTGTTTTCAGGTGTCATAATGTTCTCCAATGCCTTTCTTCTCATTTGACTCCTCCCCAGGGAACATTTCAAAACTGAGAGAAACCACTCATACAAGAGTATTTCCAATTATGCAACTCTCTTTTGACAGTGAGGAAGTCAAGGAGAAGGCAAGGACACAGCGAAGAAGAAGAAGAAGACAGCAATAAAGATGACAATGAAGAAGTAGAAGACTACTACTACCTTAGATTTTTTTTCCCCATTCGCTCGCTTTGAACTTGGGTGAAGTCCACACCGGACTAAATTTTGTGTGTGGATTAGCTTTCCCTATTACCAGTGTCCCTTACCATCAGGCAAACCCACTCTGACTTCTGAGGTATTGGTAATTTACGTACGCAAGTCAATGATGAGAAGTCAACATTTTAGTCCAACTGACCAGCCTAGGGGGTTAAACACACAATCTTGCCATCAGCACATCGGAAGTGTAAGAGCCAATACTCTACCCATTCAGCCATGCTGACCTCGTATACCATTAACTGAATCAGTCCAAATGTATTTCTGTGGGTGTAACTTACCAGTGGACTCAACTATTTCAAGACAAACTTCTCATCCTGTGGGATAACATTTCAGCCTTTCATCTTGGCTGTTGGTTTATTTTATTTTCTGAAGACCTGTGTGTGATTGGTTAAATTTTGCAGCTAAGGTTTTCTACAATTTGAGGTAACCAACAGAATTGAAATCAAGTTTTTAGCAGCATATATCTTTCCTATGACAAGATACAGGTGTGAGTCTTTGACCTGGGCTTTAGAATTTAGATGTTACAGAAAGATTCTTAAAATAATGTGGACTAAGACGAAGAAAAGTACTCAATATTCTACTTGATCAAAGAAAACTGGTTCATAAATATAAGTAATAATAATAGTACCATCATAAACAGTATCATTATCTCATCAGGTTCCTCTTGTACCTTGCGGTGTTGAGGTGAAACAGTGGGAGAGTGCCCGTTTATGGGCTGCATATATCAAGATTCCCATGGACTTGGAATCATGGATAAGGTGTGGACTTTTTTCTGGGGGGGGCAAAAATAGAAGCCTAACCTGTATAATATTAATAGTATAGTTCTAGTGATCAACATCGAACAATTAGTATAATTAACCACATCACAAAGATTTTGCTAAGAATTATCATGCAAAGAGTTGGGAAGAAAATACAACCTGAATACGAGAAGCACAATGTGGGTTTATAGAAGGCAAGGGTACAGTAAATGCTGTGTAGTTGCTGAGAACATTAATTGAACGTTCTATAGAAGTAGACAAAGGCTTCTATCTTTGCTTTATTGACTACACAAAGGCTTTTGATAATGTAAGACATGTCAACATGATGGAGATGCTTGCAGATCTACAAATTGATGGGAAAGACCTTAGACTCATTAAAAACATATATTGGAAACAACAAGCTGCCATAAAGATTGATAATGAAGCAAGTCACTGTCAGCCTAGAGAGGTGTGAGACAGGGATGTGTAATGTCTCCAGATCTGTTTTCCCTGTACAGTGAAAATATTTGAAGAAATGTTGACGATATGAAAGGAATCACCATTGGGGGACATAACATAACATCAATAACATTAGACACGCGGATAATACAGTGTTGATTGCAGACAATGAGCAGGATCTGCAACTTTTAATAGATGCGATTGTTACACACGGTGAACAACTTGGGTTACAATTAAATTGTAAGAAGACACAGATTATGGTCGTCACTAAGAAGAAGGAAATACCACAATGTAATATACAAGTAAATGGGAATATTCTCAAACAAGTCAATCGGTACAATTATCTCGGAACGGTCATAACATCTGATGGGAGATGCATTGAAGAGATTAGAACAAGAATCGCCATGGCGAAGGTAGCTTTCGCGAGATGAAAAACATACCGACCAATATTAATTACTAGCTGACCCGGCCCGGCTTCGCCCAGTCCCTGGTGGGGAGCATCTCATTTAATTCATATAAGTAGTCATATAAGTTCTTGTTCCCGTTACCGACTGTCTGTCTGTCTGTCTTTCTGTCTGTCTGTCTGTCTGTCTGACCCGGCCCGGCATCGCCCAACTCCTGGTGTGGAGCATCTCATTTAATTCATATAAGTAGTCATATAAGCTCCCGTTCCCGTTCCCGACTATCTATCTGTCTGTCTGTCTGTATGTCTCTCTGTCCGTCCCTCCCTCTCTGTCTGTCTGTCTGTCTGCCTGTCTGTCTAATCATTTATTGGTTGCAGTTAGAACAACCTTAGATAAACGAAGACCAACTTACAAAAAGCATTAGAAAGAGCACTTGAAAGATCTTTACATCTTCCCCAACAATTAACTTGGGTAAATGGAGCGGTGGCAGCAGCATCAGCAGAAGAAGGAAAAGGAGGAGTAGGAGCTGGGAGGAGGAAGAGGGAGGAGTAGGAGGGAGGAAGAGATAGGCGGAGAGAGGAGGAGTAGGGAGGAATAGAAGGGAGGAGGAGGGATTAGGAGGAGTAGGGAAGAGGAGGAGGCAGGAGGAGCGAGGAGGAGGAAGAGGGAGGGGGAGGAGGAGGAAGGAGAAGAACGCAGGGGGAGGAGGAGGCGGAGGGTGGAGGGAGGAGGAGGAGGGATGAGGGGGAGGACGTAGGAGGAGGAGGAGGGAGTAGGAAGAGGTGATTAGGAGGAGGAAGAGGGAGAAGGAGGAAGAAGGAGGAGGGATGTGGAGGGAGGAGGAGAGGGAGGATGAGGGGGAGGACGTAGAATTAGAAGGAGGGAGGAGGAGAGGGGGAGAAGGGAGGAGGAAGGAAGAGGAGTGATTAGGAGGAGGGCGAGGAGGTAGGAGGAAAAGGGAGGAGGAGGAGAGGAAGAGGGTAGGAGGAGGAGGAGGATTTTAACGCATATGCCTGTAGACAACTGCAGCGAAAAGGTGGGTCTGTCTATCTATCTGACCCGGCGTGGCTTTGCCCAGCTCCTGGCGGGTAGCGTCTCATTAAATTCATACAACAAAAAAAGTAACTTAAAAGAATGTCCTTCCACACACCATCCATTATTTTTAATGAAAACTCTTTCTAATCACCTGCATGACTACAGTAACTTCTTAAGCATAAAAAGATGAGTTACAATGTTATGCAATGTGCATTATTTTTATGAAAACTTTGAAAATGCCTTAAAGATTGTATCATTATTTATTATAACTCATATGCCGGTACATAACTATAGACACAGAGTTTATAAATCTTTGAAAACGATGCAACAATATGACTATAAGTTATACAGAAAAGTTATTAAAAGTAATGCCCCTTGAAATAACTTTTACAGAGTTTAAGTCCCCTTGTTGTATAGAAATTATAATGGAAAATTAAATAATATTCAGTAGGCAGCCGATTTCACACTAAAAAATATCACAGTTGGCTGCGCTGGAATGAAAGGAAGACGTGTAGAAAATTTCATCTCAATCGGATGGGCCGTTCGCGAACGCATAAAGGACATACGGACGGAGATTGCCTTTTATATATAAGATTATATTGCAATAAAAACATGTCATTTGCAACGAGAAAAATGCTGATGTGCTACATAGAACATGTGCTTTAGTAAGGATATGAAGTGTGGGCAATGAATGGACAAGCTGAAAAACATCTGATGGCTGTGGAAATGTGTTTTCTGAGGAAAATGCAAAGAATACCATGGACAGACATAAAAACCATTGACCAAGTTCTACAAGAAACAAATGACGATCGTAAACTATTAGAGAAATTAGGTGTAGACAGTCAACATTTTTTTATTCACGTTATGAGAAGAAATAAATTGGAGAACTTGGTGACAGCTGGCAAGATCGAGGGAAATTGAACAAGGTAAAGGGCACAGAAGTAAATGCCTGGATGGCTTGGCCACGTGGCATGGTAGAGACAGGAACACAGAGCTGATCTACCACTCTGGTGAACGAGTGAGATGGCACAACATGACCGCCCACGCTTACCAGCATGGCACATGATGATGACAATGATGTTATTAATATCCTGTCTATCATCATGTTGTCGACGTCTGCAACCACTGTCATGTCTATTCCACTGTGACGTGTGACAGTTTAGTGGCATTAATGACAGGGTTTTGCCTGATCACGTGGGTAATGCTTTTGTCATATGTTACACTTGTAGCCTATGACTTTCAACCTTTCAACGTAATTATGAAGGAATTCTTCCTTGCATGTGGAATATAATATATGTCACACATTATACTCTTTTATTCCTTACTTTCTTTGTTACACTCTTATTCCTTTAAACTTCTCAACATAATTGTGGATGAATGCTTCCTTGCAGGTGGAAAGAATACAATATTATAAGTCATACATTATATTCGTGTTCTTTAAACCTCTCAACATAATTATGGAGGAATTCTTCCTTATGTATGGATGTGATATGTGTTCTTTCTTACACACGTATTTCCTTAAACCATTCTACATAATAACTGAGGAATTATTACTTACATGTGGAGTATCTGTCACATTTCAGTATTTTACATGCTCATTCCTTTATATCTCTCAACAAAAGTAAGAAACACGTGGACAGCAGGTTAGAATTCTAAACTGTCCAGTTATAAGAGAATGGTTCTACCCAAGTTAAATAAAAAGCTTTTTATCGTAGATGTTAAAAAAGCGTAGCACGTCTGGAAACTGCCTTGGCAAGCAGCCATGTTTACCTGTGGTCTCTACAAAGTTGTGTTGAGCAGATGCCAGCGACGTCGCCGTCTGTTATAGTTATCATTTTCCCGGGTTTTTTGTCTATAATGTGGAATACAACCTACGTCAGTCGCTAAAATGTTGCACGGTTTCTTCAAATCGCACACCAGAAAATATGCTGGGTGTAAAACTGTTGAGATGTTGTATGTAATTGTGTTGCACAAGAAAGAACAGCATTCTCTCTCTCTCTCTCTCTCTCTCTCTCTCTCTCTCTCTCTCTCTCTCTCTCTCTCTCTCTCTCTCTCTTCCCCCGCCTCTCTCTATGTAAGTAAATAGGTAAGTAAAAATGTCGAGGTAAATAGGTAAGTACGTAAGTAGGTAAATAGGTAGGTAAGTAGTTAGGTAAGTAAGTTAATAGGTAAGTAAGTAGATCAGTAATAAATAGGTACGTAAGTAAGTAAATGGGTAAGTAAGTAAATAGGTCCGTAAGTAATTAAGTAGGTATGTAGATAAGTAAGTAAGCAAATAGGTAAATGCGTAAATAAGTAAGTAGGTAAGTAAGTAAATAGGTAAGTAGGTAAGTAAGTAGGTAATTAAATAAAAGTTAAATACATATGTAAGTAGGTAAGTATGTAAAATAAGTAAATAAGTGAGTATGTAAGTAACAATATAGGTAAATAAGTAAGCAGGTAATTAAATCAAGAGTTAAGTAAACAGGTAAGTAGTTAAGTAAGTAAGTAAGTAGGTCGGTAAGTAACTAACTAGGTAAGTAAGTAGATAAGTAGCTAAACAGGTACTAAGTAGGTAATTAAAAATAGTTAATTTCATAGGTAAGTATTTAAGTAAATAGGTAGGTAAGTAGGTAAGTGAGTAGGTAAGTAAGAAGGTAGGTAAGTAAATAAGTAGGTAAGTAAAAAAACAGGTAAGTAAATAAGCAGGTAAGTAGGTAAGTAAGTAAACAGATAAGTAAGTAAGCAGGTAAGTAAGTAATCAGGTAAGTATGTAAGAAGGTATGAAGGTAAGTAGACAAGCAGGTTAATAAGTAGATAATTAGGTAAGTAAGTATGTAAGAAGGTAGGTAAGTAAGCAGGTAAATAAGCAAGCAGGTAAGTAAGTAAGCAGGTATGTAAGTAGGTAAGTAAGTAAGCAGGTTAGTAAGTAAGTAAATAGGTAAGTAAGTAAGCATGTAAGTAAGTGAGCAGATAAGTCGGAAAGTAAGTAAGTAGGTAAGTAAGCAGGTAAGTAGGTAAGTAAGTAAGCAGGTAAGTAAGTAAGCAGGTAAGTAGGTAAGTAAGTGAGCAGGTAAGTACGTAAGCAGGTAAGTAAGTAAGCAGGTAAGTAAGTAAGCAGGTAAGTAAGTAGGTAAGTAAGTAAGCAGGTAAGTAAGTAAGTAAGTAGGTAAGTAAGTAGGCAGGTAAGTAGGTAAATAAGTAAGTAAGTAGGTAAGTAAGTAAGTAAGCACATAAGTAGGTAAGTAAGTAAGCAGGTAAGTAAGTAAGCAGGTAAGTAAGTAAGTAGGTAAGTAAGTAAGTAAGCAGGTAAGTATGAAAGTAAGTAAGCAGGTAAGTAAGTAAGCAGGTAAGTAAGTAAGCAGGTAAGTAAGTAAGTAGGTAAGTAAGTAAGCAGGTAGGTAAGTAAGTAATTAGGTAAGTAAGTAAGCAGGTAAGTAAGTAAGTAGGTAAGTAAGTAAGCAGGTAAGTAAGCAGATAAGTAAGTAGGTAAGTAAGTAAGTAGGTAAGTAAGTAAGCAGGTAAGTAAGTAGGTAAGTAAGTAAGTAGGTAAGTAAGTAGGCAGGTAAGTAAGTAAGCAGGTAAGTAGGTAAATAAGTAAATAAGTAGGTAAGTAAGTAAGCAGGTAAGTAGGTAAGTAAGTAAGTAAGCAGGTAAGTAGGTAAGTAAGTAAGCAGGTAAGTAAGTAAGCAGGTAAGTAAGTAAGCAGGTAAGTAAGTAAGTAGGTAGGTAAGTAAGTAAGTAAGCAGGTAAGTAAGAAAGTAAGTAAGCAGGTAAGTAAGTAGGTAAGTAAGTAGGCAGGTAAGTATGTAAATAAGTAAGTAAGTAGGTAAGTAAGTAAGTAAGCACATAAGTAGGTAAGTAAGTAAGCAGGTAGTAGTAAGCAGGTAAGTAAGTAAGTAGGTAAGTAAGTAAGTAAGCAGGTAAGTATGAAAGTAGTAAGCAGGTAAGTAAGTAAGCAGGTAAGTAAGTAAGTAGGTAAGTAAGTAAGCAGGTAGGTAAGTAAGTAATTAGGTAAGTAAGTAAGCAGGTAAGTAAGTAAGTAGGTAAGTAAGTAAGCAGGTAAGTAAGCAGATAAGTAAGTAGGTAAGTAAGTAAGTAGGTAAGTAAGTAGCAGGTAAGTAGTAGGCAAGTAAGTAAGTAGGTAGTAAGTAGGCAGTAAGTAAGTAAGCAGGTAAGTAGGTAATAAGTAATAAGTAGTAAGTAAGTAAGCAGGTAAGTAGGTAAGTAAGTAAGTAAGCAGGTAAGTAGGTAAGTAAGTAAGCAGGTAAGTAAGTAAGCAGGTAAGTAAGTAAGCAGGTAAGTAAGTAAGTAGGTAGGTAAGTAAGTAAGTAAGCAGGTAAGTAAGAAAGTAAGTAAGCAGGTAAGTAAGTAGGTAAGTAAGTAAGCAGGTAAGTAAGTAGGTAAGTAAGTAAGTAAGCAGGTAAGTAGGTAAGCAGGTAAATAAGTAAGTAGGTAAGTAAGTAATTAGGTAAGTAAGTAAGCAGGTAAGTAAGTAGGTAAGTAAGTAAGCAGGTAAGTAAGTAGGTACGTAAGTAAGCAGGTAAGTAAGTAAGCAGGTAAGTAAGTAAGCAGGTAAGTAAGTAAGCAGGTAAGTAAGTAAGCAGGTAATTAGGTAAGTAAGTAAGTAGGTACGTAAGTAAGCAGGTAAGTAAGTAAGCAGGTAAGTAGGTAAGTAAGTAAGCAGGTAAGTAAGTAAGCAGGTAATTAGGTAAGTAAGTAAGCAGGTAAGTAAGTAAGCAGGTAATTAGGTAAGTAAGTAAGCAGGTAATTAGGTAAGTAAGTAAGCAGGTAAGTAGATAAGTAAGTAAGCAGGCAAGTAAGTAAGCAGGTAAGTAGGTAAGTAAGTAAGCAGGTAAGTAAGTAGGTAAGTAAGTAATCACGTAAGTAGGTAAGTAAGTAAGCAGGTAAATAAGTAGGTAAGTAAGTAAGCAGGTAAGTAAGTAGGTAAGTAAGTAAGCAGGTAATTAGGTAAGTAAGTAAGCAGGTAAGTAGGTAAGTAAGTAAGTAGGTAAGTAAGTAAGCAGTTAAGTGGGTAAGTAAGCAGGTAAGTAAGTAGGTAAGTAAGTAAGCAGGTAAGTATGTTGGTAAGTAAGTAAGCAGTTAAGTAAGTAAGCAGGTAAGCATGTAAGAAGGTAAGTAAATAAACAGGTAAGTAAGTAGGTAATTTGATAAGTAAGTAAGCAAGCAGACGAGCGGCTGGCTGAGTGGTTAAAATGCTGGATTCTCTTCGGGAGACCCAGGTTCGATTCCTCGGTAAGGTGTAAACATTTTTTCTGTCTAATCTACACAGTTCACGGCGACTGCACTAGCCAGGAGGCCTTCATTCCTCAGGCTCAAAGACCCCTCTGCCATACACTGCAAGGTACTATATTGGCAGTAAATGACAGTTTATAAATATACTAGCTGACCCGGCCCGGCTTCGCCCAGACCCTGGTGGGGAGCATCTCATTTAATTCATATAAGTAGTCATATAAGTTCTCGTTCCCGTTACCGACAATCTGTCTGTCTGTCTGTCTATCTGTCTGTCTGTCTGTCTGACCCGACCCAGCCCATGGTGGAGAGCATCTCATTTAAATCATATAAGTAGTCATATAAGATCCCGTTCCCGACTATCTGTCTGTCTGTCTGTCTTGGGAGGAGAGGGAGGAGGAGGGAGAGGGAGGAGGAGGGAGCAGAAAGAGGGAGAAGAGGAGAGGAGGAGGAGGAGGAAGAGGGAGGAGGAGGGGAGAAGGAGGGAGGAGGATAACGCAGGAGAGGAGGGAGGAGGAGGAGAGGGAGGAGGAGGGAAAGGGAGGAGGAGGAGAGAGTGGGAGGAGGGAGGAGGGCGGAGGGAGAGGAAGAGGGAGGAGGAAGAGGGAGAAGGAGGAGGGAGGAGAAGGAGGGAAGAGGATGAGGGGGAGGAGGAGGGAAGAGGGAGGAGGAGGAATGTGAAGGGAGGATGAGGGAGGAGGTAGAGGGGAGGAGGAGGAGGGAGAGGAGGAGAGAAGAGGAGGAGGGAGGAGGAAGAGGGAGGAGGAGGAATGTGAAGGGAGGAGGAGGGAGGAGGTAGAGGGAGGAGGAGAATGGAGGAGGAGGGGGAGGGGGAGGGGGAGCCCATGGTGGAGAGCATTTCATTTAAATCATATAAGTAGTCATATAAGATCCCGTTCCCGACTATCTGTCTGTATGTCTGTCTTGGGAGTAGAGGGAGGAGGAGGGAGAGGGAGGAGGAGGGAGCAGGAAGAGGGAGAAGGAGGAGGGAGGAGGGAGGAGGAAGAGGGAGGAGGAGGGAGGAGGAGAACGCAGGAGGAGGAGGGAGGAGGAGGAGGAGGAGAGGGAGGAGGAGGAAAGGGAGGAGGAGGAAAGGGAGGAGGAGGAGAGAGTGGGAGGAGGGAGGAGGCGGAGGGAGGAAGAAGGGAGGAGGAAGAGGGGAAAGGAAGGAGGAGGGAGGAGAAGGGGGAAGAGGGATGAGGGGGAGGAGGAGGAAGAGGGAGGAGGAGGAATGTGAAGGGAGGATGAGGGAGAGGTAGAGAGGGAGGAGGGGAGGGAGAGGAGAGAGAGCGAGGAGGAGGAGATGAGGAGGAGGAGGGAGGAGAGAAGAGGGGGAGGAGGAGGAATGTGAAGGGAGGAGGAGGGAGGAGGTAGATGGGAGGAGGAAATGGAGGAGGAGGGGAGGAGGGGGAGAGGAGGGAGGAAGAAGTGAGAGGGAGGGAGGAGGTATGAGAGGAGGGATTGTAGGAGGGGGAGGAGGAGAAGAGGAGAAAGAGGAGGAGGGCGAAGGAGGGAAGGAAAGAGGATGGCTGAGGAGGTTGGAGGTAGGAGAAGAGGGAGGAGGAGGGAGGAGGAGAGAGTGGAGGAGGGAGAAGAGATAGGAGGAGAGAGGAGAGGACAGGAGGAATAGTTAGGATTGAGGATGGAATATAGCAAGAAGGAGGGGAACAAGTGGAGAAGGCAGGAGGGAGAGGGAGGAAGAGGGAGAGGATGGTAAGGAGGGAAGAGGAGGAGCGAGGGAGGAGTGGTGAGAGGGGAGGAGGGGAGAAGAGGGAGGAGGAGGGGGAGAAGGAGGAGGAGGGAGAGGAGAGGGGAGAACGCAGGTAGGGGAGGAGGAGGAGTGATGAGGGAGGAGGAGGGAGGATGTGTGAGGAGAAGAGGAGGGGAGGAAGAGGGAGGAAGAGGGGCGAAGGAGGAGGGGGAGGAGGAGGCAGGAGGAAGGATGATGAGGACGGAGGAGGAGGAGAGGGATGTGGAGAGAAGGAGGAGGAGGGAGAGGTAGAGATGGAGGCAAAAAGGGAAGGAAGAGGAGGACTGAGAGGAGAGTAGAGAGGAGAAGGAGGAGGTCGGGGCAGAAGGTGGAGGGAGAGGAGAAGGGTGAGGAGGAAGATGAGGAGGGAGGAGGTAGAGGGATGGAGGAGGGAGGACGGCGGAGGGAGTAGGATGAGGAGGAGAGGATGGAGGAGGAGGGGAGAGGAATAGGGAGAAGGTAGAGGGAGGAGGGAGGAGGAGAGGGAGGGGGAGGAGGAAGAGGGGGAGGATGGAAGAGGAGGAGGTGGAGGTGAGGAGGATGGGAGGAGGTAGAGGCAGGAGGAGACGTAGAGGGTCATGTGAGAAGCAAGAGGTAGTTCGCCATTCTCGAATTCATACTCATCTAGGTTCTGCCCTGATTTCAGTCCTTCCATTGATTAGTTCTCTTCCCTTCTACACGACTGTAGATAACTTCCTTACACATAAAAAGATGAATTGTTATTGATATTGCCGTGGCATGGAGGCATATATATCAGCAGCCCAGAGTTGAACGCCTACGCCAGCCGGCACGGCACTTAGATGATGATGATGATTCCGTGTGACGATTCTGTGTAGTCACGTATTTTTCTTCCCTTTCCCTAGCGTTTTGGTTCGGGGATTCTTTCATCATCATCATCATATATTTACGTACGTATTTTGGAATGGGAGGAGGGAGGAGGAGGAAGAAAAAAAAATACGGACAGTTGGCAAGCGCTGGAATGAAAGGAAGGCGTGTAGAAAATTCATCTCAATCGGATGGGCCGTTCGCGAACGTATAAAGGACATACATACATACATACAGACAGACAGACGGAGATCCTAATTTTTATATAAGACTAGCTGACCCGACCCGGCTTCGTCCAGACCCTGGTGGGGAGCATCTCATTTAATTCATATAAGTAGTCATATAAGTTCTCGTTCCCGTTACCGACAATCTGTCTGTCTGTCTGTCTATCTGTCTGTCTGTCTGTCTCTGACCCGGCCCGTGCTTCGCCCAGACCCTGATGGGGAGCATCTCATTTAATTCATATAAGTAGTCATATAAGTTCCGTTCCCGACTATCTATCTGTCTGTCTGTCTGACTCGGCCCGGCAATCGCCCAACTCCTGGTGGGGAGCATCTCATTTAATTCATATAAGTAGTCATATAAGTTCCCGTTCCCGACTGTCTGTCTGTCTGTCTGTCATCTATCTGTTCTGTTGTCTGTCTGACCGGCCCAGCCCATGGTGGAGAGGCATCTCATTTAAATCATATAAGTAGTCATATAAGATCCCGTTCCCGACTATCTGTCCTGTCCTGTCTGTCTTGGGTAAATGGAGGAGGGAGGAGGAAGAGGGAGGTGGAGGAGGGAAGAGGAGGGTAGGAGGAGGACAGGAGGAAGGCGGAATAGGGAGGAATAGGAGTGGAGGAGGAGGGATTAGGAAGAGCAGGGAGGAGTAGGGGGTGGAGGAGGAGGGGGAGGAGGAGGGAGGAGGAGAACGGCAGGAAGGAGGAGGAGAGGATGGAGGAGGAGGGAGGAGGAGGAGAGAGTAGGAGGAGAGAAGGAGGCGGAGGGGAGCAGGAAGAGGGCAGGAAGAGGGAGAAGGAGGAGGGAGGAGAAGGAGGAGGGCGGACGAGAGTGGGAAGAGGGAGGAGGCGGAGGGAGAAGGAAGAGGAAGAGAGGGGAGGAGGAAGAGGGAGAAGAAGGGAGGAGGGAAGGAGGAAGAGATGAGGGGGAGGAGGAGAGAGGGAGGAGGGAATGTGAAGGGAGGAGGAGGGAGGAGGTAGAGGGAGGAGCAGAGGGAGAGGAGGAGGGAGGAGGAGGCGAAGGAGGAAGGGCGAGGAGGTAGGAGGAGGGAGGAGTAGGAGGGAGGAGAGGGAGGAGGAGGGAGGAGGAGGAGGGAGGAAGATGATAGAGGAGGAGGAGGAGGAGGAGAGGGAGGAGAGGAGATAGGGAGGAATAGGAGGAGGAAAGGGATTAAGAGAAGGAGAGGAGGGGGAGAAGGAGGAGGGAGAGGAGAGGAGGAACGAGATGAGAGAGGAGGAGGAGGTGGGAGGAGGAGGAGAGAGGAGGGAGGAGCTAGGAGGAGTGTAGAGAAGAGAGAGGCGGGAGGAGGGGAGAGAGGGAGGAGGGAGGTAGGAGGAGGGGGAGGAGAACGCAGTGGGGAGGAGGAGGAGGAGAGGAGAGGAGGAGCAGGGAGATAGTGAGGGAGAGAGGAGAGAAGGGAGGACAGAGAGGTAGAAAGAGTGGAGAGGGAGAAGGAGAGGGGGAGGAGGAGGAGGATGATTAGGAGGGAGGAGGAGGAGAGAGGATGTGAGGAAGATGGATGAGGATGGGAGGAGTAAGGGAGAAGGTAGAGGGAGGAAAGGGAGGGAGGAGAGTGAGGAGGAGGAGAGAGGAGAGGAGGAGGAGGGAAAGGAGGAGGAAAAAGGGGAGTGAGAGAGGGAATGGGGAGGGAGGGAGAGGAGGGAGAAGGGAGGGCGGAAGAGAAGGAGGAGAGGGAGGAGGGAGAGGAGGTGAGGGAGTGGAGGAGGGAGGAGAGGGGAGGAGGTAGAGGGAGGAGGATGGAGGAGGAGGGGAGAGGAAGAGGGAGAAGGAGGAGGTAGAGGGAGGGAGGAGGAGGAGGTAGAGGTGGGAAGAGGGGAGGAGGTAGAGGCAGGAGGGAGGGGAGGAGGTAGAGGCAGGAGGAGAAGAGAGGAGGAGGGAGTTCGCCATTCCGAATTCATACTCGTCTAGGTTCTGTGATTTCGGTCCTTTCCATTGATTGTTCTTCCCTTCTACACGACTGTAGAATACTTCCTTACACATAAAAAGATGAATTGTTATGATATTACCCGTGGCATGGAGGCCATATATATCAGCAGCAGAGTTGAACGCCTACGCCAGCCGGCACGGCACTTGATGATGATGATGATTTGCCGTGTGACGATTTCTGTGTAGTCACGTCATTTTCTTCCCTTTCCCTAGCGTTTTGGTTCGGGGATTCTTTCATCATCATCATCATATATTTACGTACGTATTTTGGGAATGGGAGGAGGGAGGAGGAGGAAGAAGAAAAAAAAATACGACAGTTGGCCGCGCTGGAATGAAAGGAAGGCGTGTAGAAAATTTCATTACAATCGGATGGGCCGTTCGCAAACAAATAAAGGACATACATACATACATACATTTTTCATTTTCATTATAATTTCACTAGCTGACCCGACCCGGCTTCGCCCAGACCCTGGTGGGGAGCATCTCATTTAATTCATATAAGTAGTCATATAAGTTCTCGTTCCCGTTACCGACTGTCTGTCTGTCTGTCTGTCTGTCTGTCTGTCTGTCTGTCTGTCTGTCTGTCTGTCTGTATGTATGTATGTATGTATGTATGTATGTCTTTCTGTCTGTCTTTCTGTCTGTCTGTCTGACCCGGCCCGGCATCGCCCAACTCCTGGTGTGGAGCATCTCATTTAATTCATATAAGTAGTCATATAAGCTCCCGTTTCCCGTTCCCGACTGATCTAGTCTGTCTGTCTGTCTGTCTGTCTTCTGTCTGTCTGTCTGTCTGTCTGTCTGTCTTCTGTCTGTCTGTCCGTCCTTCTGTCTGTCTGTCTGTCTGCCTGTCTGTCTAATCATTTATTGGTTGCAGTTAGAACAACCTTAGATAAACGAAGACCAACTTACAAAAAGCATTAGAAAGAGCACTTGAAAGATCTTTACATCTTCCCCCAACAATTAACTTGGGTAAATGGAGCGGCGGCAGCAGCATCAGCAGAAGAAGGAAAAGGAGGAGTAGACAACTGCAGCGAAAAGGTGGGTCTGTCTATCTATCTGACCCGGCGTGGCTTCGCCCAGCTCCTGGCGGGTAGCGTCTCATTAAATTCATACAACAAAAAAAGTAACTTAAAAGAATGTCCTTCCACACACCATCCATTATTTTTAATGAAAACTCTTTCTAATCACCTGCATGACTACAGTAACTTCTTAAGCAAAAAAAGATGAGTTACAATGTTATGCATTGTGCATTATTTTTATGAAAACTTTGAAAATGCCTTACAGATTGTATCATTATTTATTATAACTCATATGCCGGTACATAACTATGGACAAAGAGTTTATAAATCTTTGAAAACGATGCCACAATATGACTATAAGTTATACAGAAAAGTTATGCCCCTTGAAATAACTTTTACAGAGTTAGGTCCCCTGAGATATATGAAATTATAATGAAAAATGAAAAATGAAATAATACTGAGTAAGCAGGCGATTTCACACTAAAAAATATCACAGTTGGCAGCTCTGGAATGAAAGGAAGGCGTGTAGAAAATTTCATCTCAATCGGATGGGCCGTTCGCGAACAAATAAAGGACATACATACATACATACATACATACATACATACATACATACATACATACATACATACATACATACATACATACATACATACATACATACATACATACATACATACATACATACATACATACATACATACATACATACATACATACATACATACATACATACATACATACATACATACATACATACATACATACATACATACATACATACATACATACATACATACATACATACATACATACATACATACATACATACATACATACATACATACATACATACATACATACATACATACATACATACATACATACATACATACATACATACATACATACATACATACATACATACATACATACATACATACATACATACATACATACATACATACATACATACATACATACATACATACATACATACATACATACATACATACATACATACATACATACATACATACATACATACATACATACATACATACATACATACATACATACATACATACATACATACATACATACATACATACATACATACATACATACATACATACATACATACATACATACATACATACATACATACATACATACATACATACATACATACATACATACATACATACATACATACATACATACATACATACATACATACATACATACATACATACATACATACATACATACATACATACATACATACATACATACATACATACATACATACATACATACATACATACATACATACATACATACATACATACATACATACATACATACATACATACATACATACATACATACATACATACATACATACATACATACATACATACATACATACATACATACATACATACATACATACATACATACATACATACATACATACATACATACATACATACATACATACATACATACATACATACATACATACATACATACATACATACATACATACATACATACATACATACATACATACATACATACATACATACATACATACATACATACATACATACATACATACATACATACATACATACATACATACATACATACATACATACATACATACATACATACATACATACATACATACATACATACATACATACATACATACATACATACATACATACATACATACATACATACATACATACATACATACATACATACATACATACATACATACATACATACATACATACATACATACATACATACATACATACATACATACATACATACATACATACATACATACATACATACATACATACATACATACATACATACATACATACATACATACATACATACATACATACATACATACATACATACATACATACATACATACATACATACATACATACATACATACATACATACATACATACATACATACATACATACATACATACATACATACATACATACATACATACATACATACATACATACATACATACATACATACATACATACATACATACATACATACATACATACATACATACATACATACATACATACATACATACATACATACATACATACATACATACATACATACATACATACATACATACATACATACATACATACATACATACATACATACATACATACATACATACATACATACATACATACATACATACATACATACATACATACATACATACATACATACATACATACATACATACATACATACATACATACATACATACATACATACATACATACATACATACATACATACATACATACATACATACATACATACATACATACATACATACATACATACATACATACATACATACATACATACATACATACATACATACATACATACATACATACATACATACATACATACATACATACATACATACATACATACATACATACATACATACATACATACATACATACATACATACATACATACATACATACATACATACATACATACATACATACATACATACATACATACATACATACATACATACATACATACATACATACATACATACATACATACATACATACATACATACATACATACATACATACATACATACATACATACATACATACATACATACATACATACATACATACATACATACATACATACATACATACATACATACATACATACATACATACATACATACATACATACATACATACATACATACATACATACATACATACATACATACATACATACATACATACATACATACATACATACATACATACATACATACATACATACATACATACATACATACATACATACATACATACATACATACATACATACATACATACATACATACATACATACATACATACATACATACATACATACATACATACATACATACATACATACATACATACATACATACATACATACATACATACATACATACATACATACATACATACATACATACATACATACATACATACATACATACATACATACATACATACATACATACATACATACATACATACATACATACATACATACATACATACATACATACATACATACATACATACATACATACATACATACATACATACATACATACATACATACATACATACATACATACATACATACATACATACATACATACATACATACATACATACATACATACATACATACATACATACATACATACATACATACATACATACATACATACATACATACATACATACATACATACATACATACATACATACATACATACATACATACATACATACATACATACATACATACATACATACATACATACATACATACATACATACATACATACATACATACATACATACATACATACATACATACATACATACATACATACATACATACATACATACATACATACATACATACATACATACATACATACATACATACATACATACATACATACATACATACATACATACATACATACATACATACATACATACATACATACATACATACATACATACATACATACATACATACATACATACATACATACATACATACATACATACATACATACATACATACATACATACATACATACATACATACATACATACATACATACATACATACATACATACATACATACATACATACATACATACATACATACATACATACATACATACATACATACATACATACATACATACATACATACATACATACATACATACATACATACATACATACATACATACATACATACATACATACATACATACATACATACATACATACATACATACATACATACATACATACATACATACATACATACATACATACATACATACATACATACATACATACATACATACATACATACATACATACATACATACATACATACATACATACATACATACATACATACATACATACATACATACATACATACATACATACATACATACATACATACATACATACATACGTACATACATACATACATACATACATACAGATGGACGGAGATTGCCTTTATATATAGATTATCTCAGAGGGACTAACTCTTATAGGTTTGTTTGTAAAAGTTATTCTATATCTTCCTATCCTATACACTACTCCTTTTTCATAAACATAAATTACCCCTCATAATCGTACATATTATCCTATCCCTTGCTATATAAATCCTACTCCATTCTCCTCCTACCCTCATACTAATATATCATATCCCTCTCCAATTTTCCCTCAACCTCTAACATAATAAAATACTACTACCTACATCCTCTCCTCTAATCCTTCTTACTAAAAAATTTCAATATTCATACTCCTACATATCTAATTTTTTAATTTACCTCCTACCTCCTTCACAATTTTCATAAATCATAAATTCTTACATATTCATCCTCCTACTTCTAAACATACACAATAACCATCCATACTAATATGCCAACACCCCTTTTAAAATGTCCACATTATAAACCCAATCCTACTCTACTAATAACTTACCATTTCTGATCACATCATACTCCCTCCCCAAACCTGAGTGTATACTCATAAATACTCCATCATCCTCAACGTATTAACTCACTAATCCCCCACTCCAACTCTCATACCTCTTCCTATATACTCATTTAAAAATCCTACTAATCATAAATCAACTTCAAACTAATAAATATAATACTTAATTTAAATTTTTAACAAATAATTAAATACACATATAACTAAATTCAATACCTCCAAACAGCATCATCCAATAAATCTTTCTTTAATTATTAAATACCTATATTCACATATTAAAAATAATAATCACAAATCACTACAATAATTTCCCTTACAACACCAATCCCCACCCTACCCCTTTCTCACACTGTTTTACCCAACTCACTTATCTTACTAAATAATTCAATACTTTCAATATTCACAACTTAACACTTATTCATACAGCTTACAATAAACTCCTCCCCAACCCATCACTCTTCTAAATCCAAAAAACCCCAAGCCTATCTCTTCCGCACACTACTCCTCACTACTAACACTACAACAACTCTCTTCTTTAATAATCCACTAATACCGAACTTATTATTTTACTCTACCATAACCAGAAATACAATCAATTTAAAAACAAATACAAAAAAAAAAAAACTTAGAAAAAACAAAAAATCAAAATACTAAAAAAAAAAAACAAAAAAATAATAAACAAAATAAAAAGAATAAACAAAAAAAAAAAAAAACAAACAAAAAAAACAAACAGAAAAAATAAAAAAAAACACAAAAACTAAAACACACCAGTAACACCATCCATAATAACTGACAATCATATTCCTTCCTACTGTAGCACAGACTACTTCAATTAATAATCCTCACAAACCAAACAAACACCATCTTACTTCTTCCCTACCAAAACATCCGTAGTCACCTTAATTAAGACTACACCACATTTACTCGTCATATAAATCCTCCATAATTTTTCCTCCCTCCTCCTACCCATCTCCCCCTCCTAGCTAAACTCATCCTCCCTCCCTCCTCATACATCCGCGATAACATTCTATCCTCAATCATCCCATCCTCAATCTAACTCCTACCCTCCTCCTCCCTCCAAATTCCTCCTCCTCCCTCTTCCTCCTCATCCTCCTCTCCCTCCCTCTCCCCACACTCCTCCCCCCTCTACCTCCCTCCTCCCTTCAACAACACTTCCCATCCCTCTTCCTCACCTCCTCCCCCTCATCCTCTTCCCCCTCCTTACTCCCCCCCCCTCCTATCTCACTCTTCACCTCCCTCATCCTACCTTCCTTTACCTCCGCATCCTCCCTACCCCACTACACTCTCTCCTCCTTCCCTTTCCCTCCTCCTCCCATCATCCTCCTCCTCCCTCTATTCCTGTGTTCTCATCCTCCCTCCTTCACACACCACCTCACCTGCCTCCTACACTCACCATTTCCCCTCCTCACCTCCTCCCATTCTCTACTTCCTCCCTCTTCCTCCCTCTTCCTGCTCCCTCCGCCTCCTCTCTCCTCCTACTCTCTCCTCCTCCTCCTCCCTCTCCCTCCTCCTCCCCTCTCCTCCTCCCTCCTCCTCCTGCGGTCTCCTCCTCCCTCCTTCTCCCTCTTCCTCCTCCCTCCTCCTCCCCCCTCCTCCTCCACCCTACTCCTCCCTCCTCTCCTAATCCCTCCTCCTCCCTCCTATTCCTCTGTCTCCTGTCTCCTCCTCCTCCTCCTCCTACCCTCCTCTTCCCTCCTCCATCTCCCTCTTCCTCCTCCCTCCTCCATTTACCCAAGACAGACAGACAGACAGATAGTCGGGAACGGGATCTTATATGACTACTTATATGATTTAAATTAGATGCTCTCCACCATGGGCTGGGCCGGGTCAGACAGACAAACAGACAGATAGATGGACAGACAGACAGACAGACAGTCGGGAACGGGAACTTATATGACTACTTATATGAATTAAATGAGATGCTCCCCACCAGGAGTTGGGCGATGCCGGGCCGGGTCAGACAGACAGACAGATAGATAGTCGGGAAAGGGAACTTATATGACTACTTATATGAATTAAATGAGATGCTCCCCATCAGGGTCTGGGCGAAGCCGGGCCGGGTCAGACAGACAGATTAGACAGACAGACAGAAATTTTCTACACGTCTTCCTTTCATTCCAGCCATTATTAAATCTACAGGCATATGCGTTATATTCCTCCTCCTCCTCCTCTTCCCCTCCTCCACCTCCTACCCTCTTCCTCTTCTCCTTCCCCTCCTCCCTCTCCCTCCTCCATCCTCCTCTTCTCTCTTTCTCCTCCTCCTCCCTCTTCCTCCTCCTTCCTCCTCCTTCTTTCCTCCTCCTCCTTCCTCCTCCTCCCTCTTCCTCCCTCTTCCTCCTCCTGCCTCCTCATCCTCCCTCCTCCTCCTCCCTCTACCTCCTTCCTCCTCCTCCCTCCTCCTCCCTCCTCCTTCTCCCTCCTCCTTCTCCCTCTTCCTCCTCCCTCCTCCTCCCTCCGCCTCCTCCCTCCTCCTCCTCCTCTCCTCCTCCCTCCTCCTCCCTACCTCCTCCTCCATCTCCTCCTCCCTCCTCTCCCCTCCTCCTCCATGCGTCTTTCCTCCTCCTTTCCCATCCCTCCCTCTTCCTCCCCCTCCTCCCCCCTCCCTCCCCCTTTCCTCCCTCCCCCTCCTGCCTCTTCCTCCTTCCTCCCTCTCCTCCTCCCCCCTCCTCCTCTCGTACTCCTCTTCCCTCCTCCTCCATCTCCCTCCCCTCCCTCTCTCCTCCTCTCTCCCCTCTCTCCTGCGTTCTTCTCCTCCCTCTCTCCCTCTCTTCTTCTCCTTCCTCCTCCCTCTTCCTCCTCCCTCTTCCTCCTCCTCTTCCTCGCCTCACCTCCTCCCCTCCTCCTCCCCTCCTCCTCCCACCTCTCCTCCTCCTCCTCTCCTCCATCCTCTCTCCTCCTCCTAATCCCTCCTCCTCCTTACTACTCCTCCATCCTTCACTCCTACCTCCTCTTCCCTCCTCCTCCTCTCTCCGCCTATCTCTTCCTCCCTCCTACTCTCCCTCCTCCTCCCTCCTCCACCTCCCTCTTCCTCCTCCCAGCTCCTACTCCTCCTTTTTCTTCTTCTTCTGCTGCTGCTGCCGCTGCTCCATTTACCCAAGTTAATTGTTGGGGAAGATGTAAAGATCTTTCAAGTGCTCTTTCTAATGCTTTTTGTAAGTTGGTCTTCGTTTATCTAAGGTTGTTCTAACTGCAACCAATAAATGATTAGACAGACAGACATACAGACAGACAGACAGACAGACAGACAGACAGACAGACAGACAGACAGACAGACAGACAGAAGACAGTCGGGAACGGGAACTTATATGACTACTTATATGAATTAAATGAGATGCTCCCCATCAGGGGCTGGGCGAAGCCGGGCCCGGATCAGACAGACAGACAGACAGATAGACAGACAGACAGACAGATAGATAGTCGGGAACGGGAACGTGAGCTTATATGACTACTTATATGAATTAAATGAGATGCTCCACACCAAGGAGCTGGGCGATGCCGGGCCGGGTCAGACAGACAGACAGACAGACAGATAGTCGGTAACGGGAACGGGAACTTATATGACTACTTATATGAGTTAAATGAGATGCTCCCCACCAAGGACTGGGCGAAGCCGGGCCGGGTCAGCTAGTCTTATATATAAAAGGCGATCTCCGTCTGTCTGTCTGTCTGTATGTCCCTATGTCCTTTATGCGCTCGCGAACGGCCCATCCGATTGAGATGAAATTTTCTACACGTCTTCCTTTCATTCCAGCGCAGCCCACTGTCATATTTTTTAGTGTGAAATCGGCTGCTTACCCAATATTATTTCATTTTTCATTTTTCATTATAATTTCATATATCTCAGGGGACTTAACTCTGTAAAAGTTATTTCAAGGGGCATAACTTTTCTGTATAACTTATAGTCATATTGTGGCATCGTTTTCAAAGATTTATAAACTCTTTGTCCATAGTTATGTACCGGCATATGAGTTATAATAAATAATGATACAATCTGTAAGGCATTTTCAAAGTTTTCATAAAAATAATGCATAATGCATAACATTGTAACTCATCTTTTTTTGCTTAAAGAATGAATAAATAATAGTTACCTTATCTCTATCAAGTTTGAAGATTTTATATTTCTTTACACTGTCGCCAACTCTAAGAAGACATGGAACAACTTCAGCCATTATTAAATCTACAGGCATATGCGTTATATTCCTCCTCCTCCTCCTCTCCCCTCCTCCACCTCCTACCCTCTTCCTCTTCTCCTCCCCCTCCTCCCTCTCCCTCCTCCATCCTCCTCTTCTCTCTTTCTCCTCCTCCTCCCTCCTCCTCCCTCTTCCTCCTCCCAGCTCCTACTCCTCCTTTTTCTTCTTCTTCTGCTGCTGCTGCCGCTGCTCCATTTACCCAAGTTAATTGTTGGGGAAGATGTAAAGATCTTTCAAGTGCTCTTTCTAATGCTTTTTGTAAGTTGGTCTTCGTTTATCTAAGGTTGTTCTAACTGCAACCAATAAATGATTAGACAGACAGACAGACAGACAGACAGACAGACAGACAGACAGTCGGGAACGGGAACTTATATGACTACTCATATGAATTAAATGAGATGCTCCCCATCAGGGGCTGGGCGAAGCCGGGCCGGATCAGACAGATAGACAGACAGATAGACAGACAGACAGACAGATAGATAGTCGGGAACGGGAACGTGAGCTTATATGACTACTTATATGAATTAAATGAGATGCTCCACACCAGGAGCTGGGCGATGCCGGGCCGGGTCAGACAGACAGACAGACAGACAGACAGACAGACAGACAGACAGACAGATAGTCGGTAACGGGAACGGGAACTTATATGACTACTTATATGAATTAAATGAGATGCTCCCCACCAAGGACTGGGCGAAGCCGGGCCGGGTCAGACAGACAGACAGACAGACAGACAGACAGACAAGACAGACAGATAGTCGGTAACGGGAACGGGAACTTATATGACTACTTATATGAATTAAATGAGATGCTCCCCACCAAGGACTGGGCGAAGCCGGGCCGGGTCAGCTAGTATATATATATATATATATATATATATATATATATATAATATATATATATATATATATATATATATATATATATATATATATATTATATATCATGTGCCATGCCGGAAAGCGTGTGCGCGGTCATGTCTCGCCATTTCACTCGATGACCAGCGTCATGGATCAGCTCAGTGTTCATGTCTCGTCCATGCTATGTGGTCAAACCATCCAGGTATATTCCTCTTGTACCTTGCGGTGTCCAGGTGAAGTATAAACAGCTGGAGAGTGCCCGCTTATGGGCTTCATGTATCGATATTCCCATAGACTCTGTTATTCACTGCGTCCATCGTTTACGTGGTCGGCCTCTTCCTCTGCTTTCCCTTTGGTCTGTACATCATTGCTTGTTGTGGTATACTGTTAGTTGGTAACCTACTTGCATGGCCAAACCATTTGACTTGCTGCCTTCTAATAAAATCTAGCGCTGCTATAACCCCCACTTTAGTCCTGTTTCTTCATTTCTGATCTTACCTTTTCTTGATACATTTAGTATTCTTCTCAGGAATCTCATTTCTGTTGTGATTTTTCTTTTCTCTTTTTCTGTCATTGTCCAGGTTTGGCATTGGTAACATAGAGTTGGTAGGAATATTGTGTTGTAAAGTGTTTTCTTAGTAGTTATTGATACATGTTTGTTCTTTAGTATTGGTGCCATTTGTCCAAAGAGTTGATTTACCTTGTTGCATTTATTTTCGATCTCGTCTTCTGATTTGCCATTTGATGATATTATACTTCCTAGGTACTTGAAACTCTTTACTTGTTTCAAGGGATGTTCGTTTAGGTGAATCGTTGTTGCCTCCAGCTTTTAAGTGCACTTTCTCCTGCATTATCACACTCGACATACGGTGCAGAGAGCAGAACCCTGCCGCTGTCAATGCAGAGGTTAACGCGCTCATCTATGAACACTCAGATAGCCCCGAAGTGCTCATCTATACAGATGGATCTGTTGTAAAGCAGCAGAGAAGTGCGTGGGCATTTACAGCCCGTTCAGCGGGCCGAAACCGTTCAAGAATCCAGTGGTGCCCACTCTATGACCACGAGCAGCATGACGATGGAGGTGATGGCAGTTACACAGGCTTTCATATGGCTGGAATCACAGCATTATACCAACGTGTGTGTACTAAGTGATTCAATGAGCATGATTCAGAAGGTCAAAGCTGGATCTGTACGTAGACAGTGGACTGAATCGCTGTGGAAGTCTGTTGTCCGTAAAGTCACCTTCGTCTTCGTCCCGGGACATGCGGGAGTCGAGGGAAATGAACGAGCTGACAAACTGGCTGGCTCTGCACCCCCTGTAGATGGCCAGCCCATGGATCGTGCCGATGTTATTAACGTCCTTAAAGATATGGCGAGAACAGAGGACTTTGACGTCAGTGATTCCACATCGCTGTCCAGGATGAAAGACCTGGGAGTAAGAATCGGCACAGCCAGACGCGAGAGGTACATCGGGAAAACAAAGCGCCTCGTCAACCAACACAGAACTGGCACTATTAGCCACCGGATGCTGACTATGAACATGTCCGGAGTGCAACAAAGATTCCCCAACTGATAACTGATAACTGATAATTGATTCTTTAGTTACGGTCATTACCTCTGTTTTACTTGTGCTAATTTTCATGTTATGTTCACTACACATTTCGTTTAGACTATTCATGTGGTCTTGTAATTCAGCTTCTGATTTTGCTATTAGTGCTTGGTCGTCCGCAAACAGGAGTTCTCTAATGGTTAGATCTGCAAATGGTTCCTCTTCTGTGTTCTCGTCATGCTGTATTCTTGCTGTCTCTGCTTGGCTGGTTTCTTTACATATGTTGTCTATATATGTTATGAACAAGAGAGGAGACAGGACACAATCTTGTCGTACTCCAGATCTTATGTTGAAGGGTTCTGAGTGTCCTCCAGTTGCCCTCACTATGCATTCACTGTTGTTGTATAAGCTTCTAAATAGGTTTGTTAGATGTGTACTCACTCCATATTGTTTAAGGATTTCCCACAGCTTGTTTCTATCTACTCTATCAAATGCCTTTTCTTGGTCGACAAAGGCTAAGTAGAGTGTTTCATTGAATTCGATTTATTTTTCTATAAGTTGTCTAAGAGCAAAAATGGCATCTGTGCATCCTTTGTTTTTCCTAAATCCAAGTTGTGTTTCGCTTAGCTGGGGTTCTATAGTAGTTCGTAATCTTTTCTCAAGAATTTTGCAAAATATTTTCCAAGTATGAATCACCAGTGAAATGCCTCTGTATTGTGTGCAGTCTCCTTTAAATCAGAGGCAACCGACGAAAACCGAAAGCAACGAAAACCGATGTTTGACTGTACATCTTCTTATATATAAAAGGCGATCTCCGTCTGTCTGTCTGTCTGTATGTCCCTGTGTCCTTTATGCGCTCGCGAACGGCCCATCCGATTGAGATGAAATTTTCTACACGTCTTCCTTTCATTCCAGCGCAGCCCACTGTCATATTTTTTAGTGTGAAATCGGCTGCTTACCCAATATTATTTCATTTTTCATTTTTCATTATAATTTCATATATCTCAGGGGACTTAACTCTGTAAAAGTTATTTCAAGTTGCATAACTTTTCTGTATAACTTATAGTCATATTGTGGCATCGTTTTCAAAGATTTATAAACTCTTTGTCCATAGTTATATACCGGCATATGAGTTATAATAAATAATGATACAATCTTTAAGGCATTTTCAAAGTTTTCATAAAAATAATGCATAATGCATAACATTGTAACTCATCTTTTTTTTTGCTTAAAGAATAAATAAATAATAGTTACCTTATCTCTATCAAGTTTGAAGATTTTATATTTCTTTACACTGTCGCCAACTCTAAGAAGACATGGAACAACTTCAGCCATTATTAAATCTACAGGCATATGCGTTATATTCCTCCTCCTCCTCCTCTCCCTCCTCCACCTCCTACCCTCTTCCTCTTCTCCTCCCCCTCCTCCCTCTCCCTCCTCCAGCCTCCTCTTCTCTCTTTCTCCTCCTCCTCCCTCCTCCTCCCTCTTCCTCCTCCCAGCTCCTACTCCTCCTTTTTCTTCTTCTTCTGCTGCTGCTGCCGCTGCTCCATTTACCCAAGTTAATTGTTGGGGAAGATGTAAAGATCTTTCAAGTGCTCTTTCTAATGCTTTTTGTAAGTTGGTCTTCGTTTATCTAAGGTTGTTCTAACTGCAACCAATAAATGATTAGACAGACAGACAGACAGACAGACAGACAGACAGACAGACAGACAGTCGGGAACGGGAACTTATATGACTACTCATATGAATTAAATGAGATGCTCCCCATCAGGGGCTGGGCGAAGCCGGGCCGGATCAGACAGATAGACAGACAGATAGACAGACAGACAGACAGATAGATAGTCGGGAACGGGAACGTGAGCTTATATGACTACTTATATGAATTAAATGAGATGCTCCACACCAGGAGCTGGGCGATGCCGGGCCGGGTCAGACAGACAGACAGACAGACAGACAGACAGATAGTCGGTAACGGGAACGGGAACTTATATGACTACTTATATGAATTAAATGAGATGCTCCCCACCAAGGACTGGGCGAAGCCGGGCCGGGTCAGACAGACAGACAGACAGACAGACAGACAGACAGACAGACAGACAGTCGGTAACGGGAACGGGAACTTATATGACTACTTATATGAATTAAATGAGATGCTCCCCACCAAGGCCTGGGCGAAGCCGGGCCGTGTCAGCTAGTATAAAATAATTCCCTTGTCATATTTTGCTAGATCCATATTTGCATAGACCGGTCGACAGCTGGTGGTTGATAGTTGACAGGTGTGTGTGTGTGTGTGTGTGCGTGTGTGTGTGTGTGTGTGTGTGTGTGTGTGTATATATAAAGGTATAGGTATATATGTGCGTAGTTCACGAGTGTGTGTGTGATCTAGAGACCATCAAGAAAGTGTGTGTGTGTGTGTGTGTGTGTGTGTGTGTGTGTGTGTGCGCGCGCGTGTGTGTATGTGTGTGTTTAGGTAAACAGATACGTAGAGTGTAGGGTTGCCAGACGTCCCGATTGTCTGGGACAGTCCCAATTAATTCTGAAATTATACACTGTCCTGAAAAATGATATGATATAGGGACGCCGGTTGTCCTGGTTTTGCTGTCAAATGACATATCTAATTAAATCAACCTGTTCTCGATTTTCAGCTGGTAGAACTGTTGAACTTATGACTAAGACTAAGAGCAGAATTTGTCAAGAAAAAGCCGTATTTCAGAAAATGAACAATATATTAGACTATACGTTAATATAATTGAACGTCAGAAAGAGAGTGCTGACATGTCATTTAGAACCTGGTCTGTTGTGTGGCAGTGACTCATGGAGCCAGACTGACTAACAGAAACTGCCTGAAAGCAGCTAATGAAAGTAGAACAGTATATACAACTTTGAGAAAGAAACAATCTTCTCAGTCTTAATGAGAAAAGAAGCTTGTGGAAACTTCATGCAACCGGGAAGATCAGTAGGAGAACAAGCAGAGGCAGACCGAGTGCAATGATGCTGGATGGACTCAGACGGTGGCACGGAGGAATATCATCAACAGAGTTCACCAGGAACTCCAAGGATATAGATCTGTGGAGAGACATGAATGCCGCCACTAGCGGCGGGGCGCTTGGTGGTGAAGATCATCATTGGCACCTTGCCGTCTTGACAGACGATAGTTTGTTAAGTTGTGCTTCAAAAAGGCTTAATAATTACAACCCAAGGCGGTAGCGAACTACTGTGACTACTTCTCCATAGCACAAAGCCTGAGTCTGAATTGAAGAGACCATGTGTTGCCCATGCAGCATGATTCCTCTCTCGGCCTGTCTAGTTTACTCCAGAGGAACAGTAACACCAATACATCTGGAATAAGACAAGCTGCGTTTACTACAGAGGAACAGTAACACCAATACATCTGGAATAAGACAAGCTGCAGAAGCTACCGGATCAGAAAAGTAATATCATAACGTTCTGCTTGTCGGAGCTTCGATCTTAGACCGGTTGCCAACCAAAGCTGTGGGCCTGGTCTGCCCTGCCACGACATTTAGTCTTTAGGTTGCATTTCTCGCACAGGGATAAGGATGGTGAAGATAAGTGACAATATTAACTAGTGTAACATCTATGATTCTCACACAAGCGTCTCGGTTTCTCATTTACACGATCTGCCAACCTTATATATGCGCATCATCATCATCATCATCATCATCATCATCATCGTCGTCATCATCATCATCATCATCAGCATCATTTAACATGGCTATAGGAGTGGTGGTCATGGTTGGCTGTCTCCCACAATCCCCTGGGAGTCTTGGTTGGCGAGTGTTTTCTTGTCTCGATTATTTCCATGTAGCCCAGCCACCCAGATGTTTATCTGTGTGTCTCCCACTGGCTCTGTTCCCATGAAGTTTGTCAGTTGTAACAAACTTTTCCAGTTTATTTCTGTTCATAATGTGTGGCTGTGCGCGCGCACGTTTGTCTGTGTGCACACATGTGTCTGTGTGGGTGTGCACACATGTGTCTGTGTGGGTGTGCACACATGTGTCTGTGTGGATGTGCGCGCACACGTGTGTGTCTGGGTGAAGGGATTTCTTCGTAAATGCCTCTGTCTAGTCTGTTCGTTTGTTTGTGTGTATATGTGTGTGAATCACTCTAAACATGTATATGTGTGTGTGTGCATGATCTCTCTGAGAAAAGGTGTGTTTATGTGTACGTGTATGCGCTCAATCTCTCTATGCATGCATGTTTGTCTGTCTCTCCGTGTGCCCCAATCCTGAAAGCGTGCGTGTGTCTCCGTGTGTGCGCGCACGCATGCACGTACGCACACGTCTAACCACAATATACTTAACAAAAGCTAACACAGACGAGGTCACCTCATAGCAACAAAGCCCGTTAGGTGCACAAGGTGGGGGAAATCCACATACCTGCCCGACAAACATGTTCTTTCAACACATGCACCGCTGACGAACAACAACCAATCAACATCAATCATATACTGCCCTGCCAGCTGGCGAGGGTGATCATGCTTCTCCCCACCCCCATCAAATATATATGCTGTTTATTACTATGCTATGACGAAGAGCAGTAAAAATTGGTTCACTGGCTGCCACAAACAGTTTGCATTGCTTTCTGAACTACGAAGTCAAGAACTATGTCCAGCAGGCCGGTGTACGGAATAAATCCACTACCCCGCTTTGTCAGCGCACAGAAAATTTTAGCGTGATAAACCCCTCAAACATGGTTGCAAACTACGTGATGTAAAATTGCCTACGTAATCACAACCAGCATTGAGGTCAGCATGACCGAATGGATAAGAGCGAAAGTTCTAAAACATCCGGTGTGCTGATGCCGAGGTAGCGGGTTCATCCTCTACACAGGTTAGTTGGAATAAAATGTTGACTTCCCGTCCTTGACTTGGGGACGTAAATTACAAGTACCTATGAAGTCGGAGTGGGTTCGCCTGATGACGAGGGACATGGGTAATAGGGAAAGCTAATCCACACGCAAAAATCAGTCCAGTGTACTAGAAGTAGTAGCACGTCTATGGACCACGCTTGAGTTCACAAAGAAGGAACAATAACAAAACCAAAAACCAGTCAATAAATGCTTGGGTTGAATGCGACGTTCTGTAAAGGACATGTAGCTAACTTGTACATGTCACCAAAACATGCTGACAATCTATGTCTACAAATGGCCTCGCTTCTCCTAATCATTCTTTCAGCTTTCATTAATCTCACACACTGTTGCAACGTGTGTCAGTTGTTGTCTTCTCGTATTCTCGCCAAAACATGTTGTCTCCCTATTTCTCATGTTATTGGCATTCTTGTGTTAACGAACAAAGCGTGTATGTTTGCGTGAATGATCAACGGTTCTTGGAGCAAAACAACAGAGTATGTAGGACATTTGCGCCCTTGTACAAAATATCCTGCTGTGTGCAAAAGGGTTACAGACGCAATTAATAATCCCGCATTACCGTTGCCGGACAGCTGCGGGCGATTAGAAGCAGGCCGCCTAGCGTTGGTTTACCATACATAGGTATGAGTGCCGGTCGTTCAGAAAGCAATAGCATACTTCATTCATTATGTGACATGCCGGTAAGCGTGGGCGGTCATGATTCGCCATTTCACTCGATCACCTAAATCGTGGATCAGCTCAGTGTTCTTGTCTCGACCATACCACGTGGTCAAGCCATCAAGGTATTTAATTCTCTGCCTTTTTGTTCTTTTCCCTTCAATCTTGCCAGTTGTCATCAAGTTCTCCAATTTATTTCTTCTCGAATTCTTCAAGATCTGTCAGTCCTAGCTTGTCTGTTAGTATCTCCACGTAATTCTCTAAGCACTCTCGAATCTGCTGCTGCTGATCCGTCGTTAATGTTGGGCTAATGTCCACATCTCGATAAGTCTCGTTGAACTGCAGAGGATACTCCACTCCCATTGAGTTTCCATGCTCAACTTCTGTTGCTACGGCCATTGCTATCAAATGTGCTGTCTCGGTGGCGGGTCTCTCGTTGTACTTTCGTAACAGGTTGAGATGAAAGATTTTCTCTTTCCCCTTTATATAGATCTTTTAGTTTGTTCGGGAAATCTTCTCCTTTACTACATACGGTACTTTCCAACCGATCTGCAACTTGTTTTGACACGTGGGAAGAAGAAATAACACTTTTCTCCCACCTCTAACTCTCGATCTATTTGCTTTCTTGTTGAAATTTCTAGGGATTGGCATTTCCCCTAATGTCGCTGGTGGTGTCCAGTGCTTCGGGGCTACTCTCTGATATTCTGAGCATGATTTGACATAACGTTGAATGCCCATGTTTATTCCCGGTCAGTAGTAGTGGGTTGAGATTCGTTGCGTTGTTGCGTTGATTCCCATATGTCCGCTGAACGGCATACTGTGTCCCATCTCAAGTATTTGTGTTCTGTAAGTAGTTGGTACAACAAGGTGTGAATACTCTTGTCCTAACTTTCCTGCCTTCCGGTGAAGAATTCCATTCTTCATGTAGACATCACCTTTCCTAGGAGGTGTATGTGATTTTGGCACCTTGCGAAAGCAAGTCCCAAGGAACTATCTGTTGCTTGGGCTCGTGTTAAATCCTCTGGTTGAAGATTGGCTGGTGTCGTTGTCGTTGGAGTTTTCTTAGCCTGTTGGCGTGTAGTCACCGCTGATGCTATCATCGGCTGTACTGGTTCTCCTGAGAAGACATAGCGACATCCTAGCATAACAGGGTGTATTGGGTCTTCCATGACCGCTGCTCTGATTTCTCCCGTAACCTAGCGTGAAGTTATGCTGACCTTGGCAATATGTAGTGTCATAGGCACGGAACGTTTCATAAATCCCTGTATTTCGACGGTTTCATCTGTAACTTGCTCTAGTTTTACTAGTGAGGCTTGTACAATTGCGTCGAAAAATAAACATGTATTATAGAGGCATTGCACTGTCCATCCGTTCAGGTTGACAGATTCTATGACTGGCAATTTTGAGTTGGTGTTCTGTTACGTGTCCTTATTGAAACGAGCATTCCGGTTCCCTGTCGCTGCTTTAGGGTTTCCCACACAGGCTGTGGTAAGAGGTTAAGGTTTCTTTCTGCAATCCTTTGTGTTGTAAGTATGAGTTTTACAATGGCTGCAGTAGGCCTTCTTCTCCCTCTGCACCTGCTGGTTCTGTGTTGTAGTGGTCTTTTTCGATCCATTAGATCCATTTGGTTTGCTGGATTTCGATCCTCCCTTATCTTTGGTCTTCTGAGGGAACTCGCGAGGAAGATTATTGGTAGTTCGTTGATTACCTTCCGCCTCCTTCTGCGAATTTTAATATCTCTCTGCCAAAGTAATGATAGACTCCAATCTCTCAGCTCATTTTGTGTTAGAAATGCTCTTATGTCCTGAGACATTTTCTCGTTTAGAAACATTTCCTGTAGATCTTGATACGTTTGTTCAAATCTAGACATAGTACGCCATTTGTTTAGGTAGGATTTTAATCGTTCTACATATTGAGAAAAGTTCTCTCAGGCTTCCTTCCTAGCAGCCTGAACTGTTTCTTGTAGTTTTCTCCATCTATTTCAAATCTGGATAATAATGCTTTCTTCGGGATGTCATAATTGCCCAACTCCTCCGGTCGTATCCTAGAAAATACTTCGTAGGCGATCCCGCGAAGTCCTTGTACCAATTTAACTGCCCATTTGGACTCCTCCAGTCCGCACATCACACACATACTCTCGAATCTTCATAAGTAATTTTCGATGATGTCTGCTTGTTCGTTGAAGGGATCCAGGGGAAAAGACAGGGCATTACTTGAACTGAAGCTGCTTCACCTGGTGGTTCGGCTGAAGATCCACTTTGATCTGTTGAGGGGTTATGTTGGTTCATGATTTCCTGTCGTCGTAACTCTGTTTCATTGTCCAGCCTCCTCATTTCCATTTCATGTTATTATCTTCTTTCTTCTAGTTCTCTGTTTGCTTGTCTATCCTTCTCCTTATTTTCTAAGTCGACTTGTAGTCGTCTTTCATCCTTTTCCATCTCAGCTTGTGGACGATTTTCTTCCCTTTCCTTCTCAGCTTATAGTTGTTCGTGTTTCTCGAACTCTTCGCTAACATACTGAGCTAACTCCTTACCTATTAGGTCGCACTGCTTCCATGTCTCTATGAACAAATTTCTCACTCTGGTTATGTCTGCCATTCTTACCTGTTTCTTGTCTTCTTAGATGGTGTTTACAGTTGTATACATGGAGAATAGACTTTAAGCAAAGCACCAATGTCTAGTTAAGCTATCTAACTTTACCTATATCTAATGATACGATAACTTTTGACTAGGTGAATATTACTACTTTCGGATTTAAAAAATATCCCGAACCAACCCCAACTTGTCGGATGTATGGTAGTTGTTTGGACAACCCCAAAGAGATAATGGATACTAAGTTCCTCTTTCTCAGTGTGATCCTGCCTGTTATAATTAATTTATCTGTTACTGGCTCAGTGGTTTGAGACCATTAAATAGAGTTTCGGAGAACCAAGGAATACCTCCAGGAAAACAATGAAGTTATTACTGAGTATCATAAATATTCTTTTGGTGGCTTCTTGCCTCTCCTCTACCAACTAAATAATTATTAATCTAGGGTTGTTAATTAAAACAATTTTACTACGACAAGAAAAACACTCAATAAATGACATGACCTCATTTTTATGATTTAATAAACATAAACTTGGTTTTTGAACATTGCATTCAAAAAATACAATCTCATGTAATACAATAAGGACATATACATCTATCTATAACTATACATCATTGATGTGCCAAATATACGGTTGATATCCTCAGCTATATTCTTTCAATTACATGTACTGCTCATCATCTACTGGCATGTGTGGGTAATCTGAAAAAAAGAACTGTTCACAGTCTGGTTTTTCCACTTCCAGGTTTGTGGGTCCCTTGTGGCAATCAGTCAATGACTATATATTATTTATTCTTAGTGTTGATCTGTTCCAGGTCTGAGCAGAATATTGGCTCTAGTTCTCCCCTTTTCAGGTTAATGAATATTATCTTTTACCTGTCCTTCGTGGATAGAGGAAAATCTTGCAGGTGAATAGCTTTCTGCACTACTCTATCACGAGCATCACTCAAATAAGCTGCTCCACTCTATCAGGGTGCTTCACTCAACAAGGTGCTCACTCAACAAGGTGCTACATTCACAAAGTCAGGTCTGGATCTAGCTGGTTATAGCCACTCCCTGACATTTCAGCAATCAACATGAATCTAATCATATCCCCCATATGACATTAGAAATTAAATGTTGTAAACTCCCAAGAACACAACAAGTGAAATCAATAAAATGAATCTTGTTCCTAGTGAAAAATAAACATAGGATAAAGATAGTCTTGGTGTTCTCAATTAGTTCTCACCACCATAATTGTTTGCTCTCCATCCAATCTTCCATTATAAGGTGTTCAAGGTTTAGACTAGCAGATGTGCAGTGTCATCTTCACCTATGCCTGTCCTCACGGTCTCCAGATTGGCTAATACCTTGATTGATTTGGAATTTGACAATTATTTCCACCATCCTCTTGTGTACCTAGTTATTTTCTCTACATATTCATCCATTAAAGGAAAAAGCTCTCATACATTAAGGTTTTTTTTTAAAAGTATTCCCCATTCAATGAGTAGTTGCTTATAAACAATATAAGTACATCATGGTATCAATTCTTGTATAGTATTCAGGTGCATTCTTCTTAATTAAATGCTTCAAGTGAGAAGTTAGCTTCCCTTGTCTCCTCATGGATGTAATATGCTTTTACCTCATTTATCATCATCATCATTACAATCCTAAACATCATTCTCATCATTATCATTATATCATTATCATCATCATTACTATCATCATCTTCATTACAATCATCATCATCATTGTTATTGCAATCATCTTCTCATTATCATTACACACATCAGGGCACTAGCCCATATGTTGTAACATGAGTAATCTATAATACATACAAAGTGGGGTCTTGCTTAAGACACAAAATCAGATGCTTGAAGTATGCGTGATATGTAATATGGGTTGTGTCGTGCTTAGGGCACAAAACCAGATGATGGTAACCTGAGTGATATTTAATACAAAGTGGTGTCATGCGTCGGAGTGCACTAAATTATTACTTAGTGTATGGGTTATGCCGAACATGTTCTCTTGTGATAGACAGGACATTACACATCAAAGTTGCCTTCTATCATGAGATTGATTGCTAGCTTATACTCCTTCTTAGTATGTCACTTCTATTCACTCATTCACACTCATTCATCAGAAATCATTCTCATACTTGCATGTAAGATAAGTAATTATACTTATGTGATTTCCCAATGATAACTTTAAATGTTTAACACCATTGACATCACAATGAAATCTCATCCTTCCATAAACCATTCATCATACACAATCATATCTGTATGGATGACAATTAAGCATATGTGTGTGCTTTACACATGATACATTCCCATCTGTTTAACAATAATGAAATCACACCTGACTCACCACAGGCATGCTCTCTTCAATGATATAGACTTATGTGATCATTAGGCATACTTATGAGATTCACAAAGAATGATTCATCCTGTTTAGCAATAATGAAATTACACATGGATCCCCACATGCTCTCATCAAATACATATATTTATTTGATATACCCAATCCACATTCATTCATCATGCATCTTAACCCCATATGCATGGCGGTTGATTAGGTATTATTATGTGTCTCACAAATGACAAATCCACATGTTAACAACAATGAAAATACCTTTAACTCACCACATAAAATTATGATACAAATATAAATCTATTTGACTCCCATGTGCTCTTGGAAAAAAGAAACTACTTGACTTGTCATGTGCTCATGTAAAATAAAAAAATCTACTTGACTATTACACTTTACGCTAATTTGTCTTACCAGTGTTTGCACATTTAAAATAGTTTTCTTACCACTGCACTAAGTATTCATTAGCCTTCTAAATCTTAATTTACTCACCAACTTCTAAATAACTGCTGATTTAGTTTAACTACGTAAGAATTAAAATGTACACTCAAGGTCTAATGCTTACACATTAAATAATTTGTTTAACTGGGAGAAAAGGAGACTCACTGTGGTTTATCCTAATGTACAGTTTATCCATGACTATGATAACTGAATATAATATTAAGTTTCTACTAAATTAATTTCTTAAGGACTAATCACGTGGTTAACAACACATTGACTTACCAAATCTTCTTGGGAAACAGGCTCACAGACTAAACTAATCTAAAACACTATTAGTTTTACCTTCATTCTGTTTTAGAATGAATGGCTCCAACACCACATGTCAACACCGAGATTTCAGGTCCTAGATTTGGTTGTGTTTCCAAATACACTGGCTGCTGGTTTTTGTTCCTTCTTTTTTTTCTCTCGACTAAATAATTATTCATCTAGCGTGTGTAGAGATTTTAGAGGCTACAATTTCCAGTATTCACAGTAGGCCTTAATCTAGCGACGACGAGTCTGTGGTATCACAATGAGGCCGTGCACCGGTCGTTGCTGGTTTTTATCCTGGCTTTTCCCGTCCAAGTTTTTGGTTGAATCGTCGAAAATGAGTCGTTGTAAATTTAGGATTTTAGAAGCGGGGAACAAACCAGCACTGTTGCGGTGTCAATCTCGAATTGTTTTACGGGAAATATTCACAGCGACGTTGACGACTTGCGAAAATATATTACACCACCAACGCATAAGTCAGAAAGTATAACGAAACAACTCACTGGAAAACATTACTGCACAGGGAGACAATTAAGAAACAGAGTGATAAAATAACCATCACCACGCATGTGGCAGTGCGGCAATCGCTAAAGAAAAGTGTGAATAGTCTGAATTTGTATGACTTCTCCCTACGGCTAAATATCAAAATCTAGCGCAGCTAGATCGACACAAGTTGAGGATGCGAAATCAGCCGCTACTATTTGGAAGCAAACTGATTTGCGTTGATTCATTCTAGTTTTGCCAAAAGTATGTTACTGACGGATTGATCTCAACCTCTGACTTATGACAAGCCATACAGGATGAGATTGTCCTAGGCAATCATTATCATCGTTCACTGATTTCGAAATCTGTCTCTCCGTGAGTTCTTTTAAGATAATGGGGTGATCTTCTTGCCGCCAATATTCACATGACAGTCTTATATATATGCCTTTGACAGCCATTTGAGACTTTCAGGACAAATAAGTGCCCTGTTCTGCTCTGCTCTGCTACACAGCTATCCATTTATTTATGTGGATACTCGGCAGTGGCGTAGCTAGAAAACAGGGGGTGGGTGGGGCAGTGCACTTGTATCTTATTTTTGCAGTGGTGTCAAGCTCACCGAGGAGCGGCTGGCCGAGTGGCTAGAACGCCGGTCTCCCCTTCGGGAGACCCGAGTTCGATCCCTCGGTAAGGTGCGGGATTTTTTTCTGTTGGGGGTAAAAAGAAAATCCTAACCTGCACAGTTCGCGGCGACTGCACTAGCCAGGCGGCCTTAATTCCTCAGGCTCAAAGACCCCCCTGCCATACACCGAAATGTACTATATTGGCAGTTAATGACAGTTTTTGACAGTTAAGCTCACTTGTCTAACCCACCAGAGTATAAGTAGGAAAGTGTAAAGAAACCAAGTACTGGGGAGATGGGGGGGGGGGGGGGGGTGCTTTTAAAAAGAGATATTTGACCGCGGTGAGCAATTCAAAATGACAGAAAAGGAGAAAAGAAACATTACAACAACAGAAATTAGATTCCTAATAAGAATACTCAATGTATCAAGAAGAGAGAAAATCAGAAATGAAGAAATCAGGACTAAATTTTGGGTTATAGCAGCACTAGATTTTATCAGAAAACAACAGGTTAAATTGTTTGGCCATGTAACTAGGTTACCAACTAACAGTATACCAAAAACAAGCAATGATGTATAGACCAGACGGAAGAAGGGGAAGAGGCCGACCACGTAAACGATTGATAGAGGGAATTACAGAGACCACGGGAACCTCGATATATGAGGCTCATACACGGGCGCTCTCCCGCAGTTTATGCTTTACCTCGATACCGCAAGGTACAATAGGAACCTGATGAGATGAGATGAGATTACATGAGATGAGATGAGTAATTCAAGCAAAAGATGGATTGCATATCTCACAGATACTTCACATCTCATGTTTTACTTGAAGCGGGCAAATCGCTTAGACCAGAGGTTCCCAAACCACGGCCCGCGGGCCACTTGTGGCCCGCCAGCTGTAAGAAAGTGGCACGCGAGGCCTCGTTGTTTAATATAATATATTTTAATAATTTAAAAATAAAATGCACTCGGAGCGCCCCGTCAGCGTGCGATAATTTACTCTGCTCGTGGTTGTTATGCTTAGATATTATCGAATGCGCCTGTTCAGTTCACAACGAAACGTTATGAAGTTCCCATATCCCAGCCTTGTCGACCAGTCAGAGTGCGCAAGGCGCCATGTTGTCGTCTGTTACAACTGTTTAGCAGAGTCGGTAGTATTGTGTTGAAATTAGATTTTTTTCAAATAAAAATTTACCGTTAAAGCCTATAAACATGAGTGTGGAAAATCTAAAATCAAACAATGGTAAAAAGCGAAAATGTGAAGATGTTGCTTGTCGTGAATTCAACGAAGATTGGACGGAGAAATTTATGTTTATGCCTAGCCGTAGTGGTAAACCAGTTTGCTTAATCTGCGGATTTTGTGTTTCTGTTACAAAAATTTAATCTGGAACGACACTTCACGACCACACATTCAGACATAAATGCTCAATATCCGATCAGTTCGGAGTTAAGAAAAGATTTCATAGAGAAAGATCTCTGACCAGGCAGCAGTCATTTTCACCAAGGCTAACGAACAGAGCAAGAGTACTGTTGTTGCAACGTACGAAGTCGCTCTTCTGTTGGCTCACAAAAAGAAGCCGTTCACCGATGCAGAAGAAATAATCAAGCCTTCCCTTAACATTGCTGCTAGAATGCTTGGCGATAAAAAGTGTGAAACAAAATTTGATCAGATTCCTTTGTCTAATAATACTATGGCCAGGCGAGTTGAAGAATTAGCCAACGATGTTCATCGTCAAGTAGCAGCACATATCAAAAATTGTAAATTTTTTTTTCATTGGCAGTGGATGAATCCACTGACATTTCTGACACAGCTCAGGTCGCAGTTTTTGTTCGAGCAATAAACGATAATTTTGAAGTCATTGAAGAACTTCTAGGACTTGAATCAATGCATGCAACTACCAAAGGGATTGATCTGTTTGAAACTCTGAAGTTGTGTGTAGAGAAAAACAACGTAGAATGGACCAAATTGGACAGTGTATGCACCGACGGTGCTCCGGATTTGACGGGTAAAAAGTCTGGATGTCTAGCATTATTGGAACAGTTTCTTGGCAGCACTATATTAAAATATCATTGTATCATTCACCAAGAAGCTCTGTGTGGAAAGACTTTAAATCTGAAACATGTCATGGATGTTGTTCTGAGATTTGTGAACGAAATTCGAAGTAAGGCGCTGAACAGGCGTTAGTTCAGACAGTTTCTATCAGACCTGAACGAGGAATACGGTGAGCTACTGTTACACTGTGATGTCAGATGGCTATCTAAAGGGAAAATTCTGTCACGTTTCTGGGCACTGAAAAATAGTGTCTATCTGTTTCTGTCTAGAAAAAAAATGCATTGCCTACAGAACGGGAATGTCTGCTGAACGATGACTGGCTTAATGACCTGGCATTTTTGGTGGACGTCACGTCTCATGTAAACACTTTAAATGCGAGGATACAGGGAAAAACAAACTATTCACAAATTTGTGCGATGACATTTCTTCATTTAAAATGAGACTACGACTGTTTATCGGACAGCTGACTGACGGGACTATTAGAGGTGTTTCCAACTTGTGGTGGAAAAGAAATATGACTTGTTACAGTACAAAGTAAAAGTTGAAAGTCTTCTGGATATCTTTCAGTCGAGATTTTAAGAGTTCACAATAGAGGAGGATAATGTTGCCCTCTTCATAAATCGGTTCGTATTTCCTGATGCCAAGCTCTGTCAATTACAGCAAACCTTCAGCACGAAGTAATTGATTTGAAATGCAATTCTGCACTGAGATGTAAATTTCTGGAGCTGCCTGCTTCACCTTCAGCTGATCATATGATTTCATTCTGGCGACTATTGCCTGTCGAACAATTTGAACACTTGCGTTCATTCGCCCAGAGATACATTTGTCGTTTTGGTTCGACTTACAGATGCGAGCAGTCATTTTCCGCAATGACCGTTATAAAAAAAACAAGCAACGTTCCAGACTCACCGACAGTAGCCTAGCTGCGCTTATGACTTTGGGCACGACAGATTTGTGCCCAGACATTGATAAACTGGCATCTGAACTTAAGTAACTGGTTATGAAGAACAGTTACAATTGTAAATTAATTACATTAATAGCGATTTTCGAAACTGATTAAAAATTTATTGTTAAATGAACTTTTGATTTTAAACCAAAAAATGACCGCAGTGTAGTACTGACACTGACTGCCTTTAAAGTTTTAGAATTTTGTTGACGAAAGTTAAGAAAGGTAAGAATGATATTGCACGACTTTTATAATTTTATAACGTTGTGGCCCGCTTAACTACCGAAAATAGTAGATATGGCCCTCTGCTTGAAAAGTTTGGGAACCACTGGCTTATACGGTGTGTGAACAGTCTGATGTTCCTTGATTTCGCACGGTTGAATGTCTGTGAGTGATAAAAACTCCGCCGCGGAGCAAGTGCGAAAGGAGGATTCTGATCATAAGAAGAGGTATCCATTCCCCGAATATTTCGGTCCTTTGCCTTCTTGCCACTCCCTGAGATGGGCCCACCCGAGTCATGACTCAAAGTGTCTTTCTCCTGCTCTGCGTGCGTACGTTTAAGGGACGTTCGATTCTTTTTCCACGCATGCGCATTGTGTCTGCTTCAAAGCCACCCCACCCTCGTAGACGAGAACATCGAACACCCAGTGCTTCGTGCCATCATATTCTAGTACACATGTGTCAAACTCAAGGCCCGCGGCCAACATCAGGCCCGGCGTACAATCATATCAGGCCCGAGAGGTCGCAACCGACGTACAAATATATTCAGCCCAAGAGAGAATTTTAGGCAAACATATATTTAATAGCAACGATATAAAGTGCAAATCAAATTCTCAAATTAGCAGCCTTGCCTACTGATAGGCTACACAAGAGCGTTCTCGCTTCGATCAGAATAAGCGAAAATAAAAGTTGTGTAGTGAGTGGATGTTCGTCCTTATAGTGACCTAGCAACGTTTAGCTGCTCGTTTTGGATGCATAAGAAATGAAAGTAGTGTAGTGCCCGGATATTACATCACATTTTCCCGCTACGGCTAACCTGATATCAACCAAGCGTCTGTCGGTAGATACACAATTTTTTTTAATTTCAAAGCTAGCATTTAAAATGATCAAGAGAAAAGTTGATTCTGAAAATAGAGCCTTTCAAAGCCGATTTGGGGGGGGGGGGGGGGGGGCTGAATATATGATTACTGATATTGGCGGTAAACCTGTGTGTCTAATTTGTGGAGATAATCTGGCTGTGATTAGAGAATATAATCTGAGATGGCACTATGAGACTAAACATCAAGACAAGTTAAACAGCCTGAATGCAGAGCAGAAGTACAGAATGTAGAAGAATTGAAGAGACATCTAACATCACAGCAGATTTTTTTCACCAAAGCAAAATCGCAAACTGAAGCTGCAGTGAAAGCAAGTTTTATTGTGGCGGAGATCGCAAAATCAGGCCGACCGTTTATAGAAGGAGAGTTTCTGAAGCGCTGCATGATGAAAGTGTGTGACATCTTGTGTTCAGACAAAAAGCAGATGTTTGCAAAGGTGAGCGCAGAAATACAGTTTTTGATCGTGTTTGTGAGATGGCCACTGATGTGAGAACACAGCTGATCGAAAAAGGCAAAGACTTTCCCCCTTGCTGTTGATGAAAGTAATGACACGACTGACACTGCACAGCTCGCCATCTTCAGTGGACTCCAGTTTGAATGATACAGAAGAAATATTGGACATGAAATCCATGCACGGGACAACGAAGGAAAAGACATGTTTGACAACGTATGTCAAAGTTTAACCAACATGAACCTGCCTTCGGACAAACTCGTTGGACTGACAACAAATGGAGCACCGGCGATGTGTGGCGAAAACAGTGGACTATAATTTTTTTTTTTAATAGTTAGTTAGTTAGTCGCGGTTCCAACTTCACGGCAAAGGGTTGTCTCCATTATGCTCCGTTCCTGTGCGCGTGAATATCACACAAAATGCTTCTTACTGCCCACTGTGAAAAGTGGAACAGACAGGAGTCTTGGCAAGCCAATATTCCGCACAGGTACACTGAGCATAATGCCACCGCCAGAATGCCAACTTAAAAGTCCTCCACGAAAAGTACAATTCATCGTCGATGGAATCGGCAGTCACCAGAAAGACTTCATTGACCCGGGTTTTATCCCGCATGGCTCGGGCTCTTTCCGCAGGGCGACCCGCCGAAAGCGCCGCACCAAGTTCAAACTCGGTAGCTCCAGCGACGACTTCCAGGAGTCTCATGAAAAATGAACTCGTGAACTGAAAAGGCAAACCAGTCAATTCAGCGACACCCAGCCATTGTTCCGATCATGCAGTTCACTGTGCAAACAAACGGACAGATGTAAAAGGATTCCACACAAATATCACAGCTCACAGTGTCGCGCCACGCACTCACTCAGTAGCAGGGCGAATGCAAACTGTGACCACAAGCGTAAACATGCCAGAGGCCTTAACGGTCCAATACCTAACCGCCATGTTGGGGACCAGAAGTCAGGTAGATGATAAAATAACCAGTACTCACTTCAGATATTAATCATATTCAAGTCCATTACTCCATATGGACAACAATCACCTTCGGGTTAACAAGACTGTGAGGGTAAAACCAAGGGGCAGCAGATTTGGTGGACTGACTAGTCACAGGACTATCATTCTGAGCCGGTCATGGACAATAACTATATAATAACTATCCTTGAGGGTGAACGGAGTTTGGGTAATGGTGAAATCGAATCGAATCGAATTCAGATATTTGATTGAGAGGCTATGTGTTACTGATTCAGTGCCGAAGAATAATATACTGCCAAATGTGATCTCCTATATGGATAGAAGGATCATATTTTGCCATAATAGGGTCATCGTTTTTTTTTCCGCGTTTCCATCCTGTTTCAGGATATTGCGGTCAACACCAGCATCTTTCAGCTGTATGTTGATTCTTAGGCTAGATTACGCTCATCAGCACGCCACGACTTTCTGAGCGACCAGCTCCATACTCTCATAAGTCACTGGCGCGACTCGAACCACTTCTAATTCTCGTGCGCTCACGTCAACCACGAGAGTATTCGGGGTTAACGGAGAAAGCTGCTAACCCCTCGGCCAGGGAGGGTCATCGTTGCATTTGTTTATTTTCACGGTATATTCCAGAATTTCAGTGCTCGGTGAATGGAAATATACATTATAATACGTGTACTATATTTGGTCCAAACCTATTTTTGGTTGGCACAGAATCAATTAAAAAGAATGCCAGTATGCCATAGAAGAAGTCGATGTGGTTCTAGAGTACACACACACACACACACGCACACAAACAAACACACACAACAATAAACAACGGTGTTGGAATTATTTCCACGCAAGATCAAATACTTATATTTCAAAACAGTGTGCTCCTGTAGTTAATTTGAATAACAAATATACATCTAATAGATTGCACGATTTATTGCCTAGCATATTTCTCTGTAGATGGTCACAAACTGCAGAAATCAACACAACATAAACTAAAGCAATAAGATAATCTCAGATATACAACAAACGAGAATATATTCGCATAGTAATCTCAATTGTCTACTACGGTCATTTTAAACTGACTATCATGTCTTTAATATAATGAGAAATATAAGAGATGATATAAACAGGGAGCTATATGATGCCCTAAATATCGGTGGTCATGACATACCAGAGATTCGTTATGCTGATGATACAGTATTGCTATCCACAACACAGAATGGTATAGAAAACCTAATAGCCTCAACCCAAAGGAATAGTGAAAATCACAACTTATATCATAATATAGCAAAAACAAAGATAATGCATACAGATAAAACTACTTTGGAGAAAGAAATATATGTTAATGAGGAAAGATTGGAGGTGGTGGAAAATGTTGAATATCTTTGGTAATTGATTAACAACAACGGTGGCACAATGAAAGAAATTAAACCATGACTATCAATTGCTCTTCAAAGACTAAAACAACTGAATAAATTAAGGAGTGGGACAGAGAGAACTACAAAAATTAGATTTTTAAGAGCATACATCTTTCCCATTGCAACATACGCCTGTGAGACCTGGACACTTACTAAACAAACTGAACATAGCATAAATGCCTTTGAATATAAATGTTATAGACGAGTTCTAAGAATATCTTGGATAAGAAAAGAACAAATGCATCCATACTTCAAGAGCTGAATATTGAAGAAGGTTGGCTATTAAAGACGATAAAACAAAGAAAATTGAAATATTTTGGTCACTTGAAACGTCACGAAAGTTTGAAGAGAACAATAATGGAGGGGTATAGAAGAGAAGAAGAGGAAGGCCAAAGAGAAGAATGGGCTGCAGGAATGTGGCGGATGAATCTCCAGATGGGTGTATCGGACGCGGGACATCTTGCTTATGATCGAGAGGTTTTCCGGAAGGTTGTTATGGGAGCGAGGTTCTGCAAAGGACATATGGATGAATGAATAAATGAATGAATGAATGAATGAATGAATGAATATCATGTCTTTATATTTCTCTGTGATTAGAATCTTCGATTGCTCATCCTGTTACTTAATCCCTTATGTTACTAACTTCTATCTCATGTCAACTGTTACTTAATCCCTTATGTTACTAACTTCTACCTCGTGTCAACTGTTACTTAATCCCTTATGTTACTAACTTCTATCTCATGTCAACTGTTACTTAATCCCTTATGTTACTAACTTCTACCTCGTGTCAACTGTTACTTAATCCCTTATGTTACTAACTTCTACCTCATGTCAACTGTTACTTAATCCCTTATGTTACTAACTTCTACCTCATGTCAACTGTTACTTAATCCCTTATGTTACTAACTTCTAACTCATGTCAACTGTTACTTAATCCCTTGTGTTACTAACTTCTATCTCGTGTCAACTGTTACTTAATCCCTTATGTTACTAACTTCTATCTCATGTCAACTGTTACATGTTACTAACTTCTACCTCGTGTCAACTGTTACTTAATCCCTTATGTTACTAACTTCTACCTCATGTCAACTGTTACTTAATCCCTTTTGTTACTAACTTCTACCTCGTGTCAACTGTTACTTAATCCCTTATGTTACTAACTTCTATCTCATGTCAACTGTTACTTAATCCCTTATGTTACTAACTTCTACCTCGTGTCAACTGTTACTTAATCCCTTATGTTACTAACTTCTACCTCGTGTCAACTGTTACTTAATCCCTTATGTTACTAACTTCTACCTCGTGTCAACTGTTACTTAATCCCTTATGTTACTAACTTCTATCTCGTGTCAACTGTTACTTACTCCCTTATGTTACTAACTTCTACCTCGTGCCAACTGTTACTTAATCCCTTATGTTACTAACTTCTATCTCGTGTCAACTGTTACTTAATCCCTTATGTTACTAACTTCTATCTCGTGTCAACTGTTACTTAATCCCTTATGTTACTAACTTCTACCTCGTGTCAACTGTTACTTAATCCCTTATGTTACTAACTTCTACCTCATGTCAACTGTTACTTAATCCCTTATGTTACTAACGTCTACCTCATGTCAACTGTTACTTAATCCCTTATGTTACTAACTTCTATCTCTTGTCAACTGTTACTTAATCCCTTATATTACTAACTTCTATCTCATGTCAACTGTTACTTAATCCCTTATGTTACTAACTTCTATCGCATGTCAACTGTTACTTAATCCCTTATGTTACTAACTTCTATCTCATGTCAACTGTTACTTAATCCCTTATGTTACTAACTTCTATCTCATGTCAACTGTTACTTAATCCCTTATGTTACTAACTTCTATCTCATGTCAACTGTTACTTAATCCCTTATGTTACTAACTTCTACCTCATGTCAACTGTTACTTAATCCCTTATGTTACTACCTTCTACCTCATGTCAACTGTTACTTAATCCCTTATGTTACTAACTTCTACCTCATGTCAACTGTTACTTAATCCCTAATGTTAATAACTTCTATCTCATGTCAACTGTTACTTAATCCCTTATGTTACTAACTTCTATCTCGTGTCAACTGTTTTTTCCCCCCTTTCGCTGTGAACTCAAGCGTTGTCAATACACTTGCTACTGCTCCTAGTGTACCGGACTGATGTGTTTTGCGTATGGATTAGCTTTCCCTATTACCAGTGCCCCTCGCTATCAAGCGAACCCACTCCAATTTCAGAGGTACTTGTAATTTACGTCCCCAAGTATAAATTGTCACTGTAAAAAACTGTCATTTACTGCCAATAGTACCTTGCGGTGTATGGCCGGGGGGGGGGGGGGGTGTGTCTTCGAACCTGGGGAATTAAGACCGTCTGAATAGTGCAGTCGCCGCGAACTGTGCAGGTTAGGATTTTCTTTTCGCCCCCGACAGAAAAAATCCCACACCTTACTGAGGATTCGAACCCGGGTCTCCCGAAGGAGAAACCGGCGTTCTATTCACTCGACCAGCTGCTCCTCGTGTCTCCAAGTATAATGAGTTCTAAATTGTTTGGTGTATGTCAGGGCGCTATTTACATACTAGCTTCCCAAGCTTTCGAATCTGGCTACGCCCCTGATACTCGGACCCCAACGTTGCATTTGCCACACCGTGTTGTGTTTCACATCCTCTATCACATGGAGGCGCAGTTGGAAATTGCCCTTCCTCGAATTATGCGACCATGCTGGCATTTCTCAAACTCTCCGAATTCAGGATGTTATAAATAATTTACACGTGCCTGCAACAGAAGCCAGCCATCTGGCTTATGATAGGGAGATATTTCGAAATACTGATATAGAGGGAAAAGTTCTGCATAGGGCAAGTCACTGGATAGTGTCCAGCATAATGAGGTGGGGTGATTAGTTCTCTTCCACGTCGCTTTTCCCTTCCAATCTCCTGAAAAATATCGGTGTCTGTTTTCCGAGACTCGAGTGATCTCTTGAGCCAAGGTGGCAGGGTAGGACAACTACCGGGAAATTGATCCCAAACCAACGTGTTTGTTAGTCATGACATTATCCAATATTCGATCACAGCTTCTATCATCATCATCATCATCATCATCAACATCATCATCATCATCATCATCATCATCGCGTGCCTTGTCAACTAGCGTGGGCGGTCATGATTCTCCACATGTTACTATCTACACCATAATGTATCCACGCCACATGTTTCATCTACAGTAATGATATTTTTACCATGCCATGACGAATGTTTGCCAACAATATTCTCTTGCTGTCTTATTCCATCTACGTTTCTATTATTGTTTCCAGCTGTTGCAACATGCTTCAGTTCTTTTGTTTTCACAATGTTGGCCAACAAATGTCGACGCGTGTCATGTGTACACAATCAACTGTGCAAAGATTGTTACATAAACAAAGTATTACAGCTGGCCAGAGACCGTACTAGATGCAAACATTGGAGGCGATATCAAAAGGGCATGCTGGTTGATTGGATGGTTAGTTGGTTGCTTGGTCAGTTGGCTGGAAGGTTGGATGGTTGGTTGGTTGCTTGGTCAGTTGGCTGGAAAGTTGGATGGTCACTTGGTTGCTTGGTCAGTTGGCTGGGAGGTTGGATGGAAGGGTGAATGATTGATTAGTTTGTTGGTTGATTGATTGATTAGTTAAATAGATGATCTGTTGGTTGGGTGGTTGGATATTTGTTTGGATGGTTGATTGGAAGGTTGTAACAAGTGTAAAATGTGTATCGGTTGCCCGTCCTATGTGCTAAAAGAATTTAGCATCCAACAAACAGACTTCATAACAAGGCTTACGATAACCTTTAAGAGCTTTATAAAGTCATCTACTCAAGTCCGCCCTGGAGATGTAGATTTACAGAAGAATATGTCGTATTTCACGGAAACTAAAACAATCACATATAGAGGTTCTAAAAGAACTGGTAAGGAAAAGAGTTAATAAAAGAAATAAAAAAAAGAAGCAGGTTAAATATTTCCGATACGTTAAAAGACATAAGATAAACATTATTATAAAAACCCTATTGGAGGGTAAGACTGAAGGCAAGCGAGCAAAAAGTCGATAACGATACAAGTGGGAAGATAACATCAAGAGATGGATGAACAGCAACCTGACAGAATGTACAGTCATGGCGAAAGACAGTGTACGAGATCCATTGCAGCCAACCTTCATTGTGTTAACGGCACCTACTTGATTTGATTTACTCAAGTCCAGTGTGAATGGACTTGTTGAAAACTAAAGCTCATAAAGACGAGGCAACAAAATTCACTGTCTGCATAAAGACAAGGCAGCGAAATTCCCTGTCTGTGGAGAACTTGAGATCATACATGTTGTGAATCGCTAAATCGGAATAGTTAAATGTATTGGATGGTAAGCAATTATTGACAGATTTACCCAATCATCTAGGGAACTCAAACAATTGCTATTAATATAGTACAACATAATAATACATTGTCCCAAGACAATTTTCTGCTACAGGTTTGTGATGTCATAGCGCCATTACATGCTGTGAGCCTACATCAAGTTGGAATCGGTGGCCAATCTTTTCCTCCTTTTGGCAAACGGCGGCTCCGGCGCGCGAAGAACCACGAGACAGAATAATTGATTGGTGAGCACAGCAGACAGCGCGTGCATGCGATAAACCAGATACCGGAGGTATCTCTGTGTTATCCTTGAGCATTGTAACTTGCCTTTCTATATCTGGACTCTTTTTGACGCGCGAGTTGCAACCGCTGTTTCAGCGCGTTTATATCATCGATAAGCAGTGGCGGATTGGGCGTGAAATTATTGTTTGCTGGGAGGCAAAGGCGGCTCAATCACCGCTATATGGTTGTTATTTAATTGAGAGAAAACGAATAAGAGTTCTTACGAGCTTTATTGAACCAATCCTGATGTACGGAAGCGAATCGTGGACTAATTAGCTGACAAATTAGGAATTATGTGGAAGTTGCAAAGATGTGGTTTTATAGAAGAATGACAAAAACATCGTAGACGAATATAAAGAGTAATCAGTAATGAAGATATCTTGAAGAGATAAACTCACTAAAAGAACTGGCTACTGGCATCAGAAAAGGACAGTCCACAGAATTGCATGTTAAGCAATTGATGACAGCTTTTTACAATCATATAGGGAATGTAAAACAATGACTCTTAATATAGCATAACATAATACTGTGCAGAGCTGATAAGGCAACCTCACCCGGGACGCAAGAAATCGTTTTTCTTATCAGAAATTCCTCTTATAAGAGACAAAAGATAAATTGTTCTTCACAACATAAATTCGCCACATCCGAGATCGCCTTAAGCGGTCTGCACTGTAATACAATGCCCCAAAGCTGTTTCTTGCTACAGGTCTCCGATGTGATAGCGCTATCACATATTGTTGGCTTGAGAGATTGGCCAATCTTTCCCTAATTTTTGCAGGCGACGAGCCGACATGTCAAAGCTGCGTCCGACCATCCTCGTGACATTACCAGCGCTGTTCGCCTTCAACTCCTCTAAACTATTCTAAAATATCCAAATTTGATTAAAAATATGCTTTTAAAGAACATAATTTTAAAATTTAAATGTAACCACCTATATTTAATAAATTACAGTGGTAGACAATTCAAATTACTGTGTGAATATGTATTGTATATTTCAGCTTGCAGGATATCTTATTGCTTTAGTTTATGTTGTGTGATTTCTGCAGTATGTACCTGACGAGATGCAGCGAAATATGCCAAGCAATAAATCGTGCAATCTATAGTTTGTGTCTCCGTTATTCGAAGCTACATTTAATCTTTATGTAAGAAGTCAGAGTGACCGTGAGTTTTGTCGCGCACGCGCTTAAACCTCCGGTGCGCTTTGAATTCATTTCACACAGCAGTCGGACTGAAACGTTGTCTTCTCTTTCAGAAAGCAATTGTAAACTACTAAACGTAAACTTTCCAGGAAATCAACACACACACACACACACACACACACACACACACACACACACACACACACACACACACACACACACAGTATCATCATCATCAAGTGCCATGCCGGTAGCTGTAAGCGGTCATGATTCGCAATCTCACACGGTCACCGAGTTTCCAATCAGGTCTGTGTTCTTGTCCCGACCACGCCATGCTGCCAAACCATCAAGATATTTATCCCTGTGTCTTCCTCTTCCTCTCTTCCCGACAAGCTTGCCAGTTGTCACTACATTTTCAAGTCCATTTCTCCTCATAACATGTCCAACAAATTATGACTGTCTACGTTTAATTTCTTCAATGTCCGTTTTCATTTGTCTCTTCAAGGACTCTCTCATTTGATTTTCTGTCCGCCCATATTATTCTTTGCATTTTTTCTCCACAAACACACACACACACACACACACACACACACACACACACACACACACACACACACACACACACATATTTCCACCGCCATTTGATGTTTCTCAGCTTGTCTGTTAATTGTCCGTGTTTCACACGCATACAACAATATGGATTCTATATAGCACTTCAGCACTCTTTTTCTCACTGCAGTTGACAACTTTGTAATAGTAAGTATGTTTTCCATTTTGCAGAAGGCCACCTTTGCCATGACAATTCTTGATCTAATCTCTATATACAATGTACTGCCAGTAATTCATCATCATCATCGCGTGCCATGCTGGTAAGCGTCATTGTCGTGCATCAGCTCAGTGTTTTTGTCTCGACCATGCCACGTGGCCAAGCCATCCAGATATTTACTCCTCTGTCCTCCCCTTGCTCTCTTCCCCTTAATCTTGCCAGTTGTCACCAAGTTCTCCAATTTATTTCTTACCATAACGTGACCACACAAAAAAATTGTCTGTCTACGTCTAATTTCTCTAATCAGTTTACGGTTTTCAGTTGTTTCTTGCAGAACTTGGTCATTGGTTTTTCTGTCTTTCCATGGTATTCTTTGCATTTTTCTCAGAAACAACATTTCCACAGCCATCAGATGTTTTTCAGCTTGTCTGCTCATTGTCCACGCTTCACATCCATACAAAAGTACAGGTTCTATGTGACATAATCATCCACCATCATTGTACAGTACGTCAAAATTTGCACATCAAAAACCAGAGGGAGTTATACAATTGACAGCACTAACGAGAACGAACACCAACATGACACCGGAGATGGACGGGTGTCGTCTAAATTTGGAAATTACAGCGTCTACAACTAGGGAGATCATTGGACGGGGTAGGTCACATGATACCGACTCTGACCTGCCGCAAGCGTTCGATATTCAAATCGCGCACTTCTCCTACAACCGCCCTGACGAACGGTCAGATCGCTAGTGTGACCTGTGTTTTTCATGAACAAGACGGCAGTTTGATCCGAAATCCGAGGTAAGCATGTGAATCCTCAGATCTATCTGATGCCCAGATGTATACAGTAGAGGTATCCAGTGTTTGTGCGTCAATTTAAATGTATTCATGATAAAATAAAACCTCTGAAGTGTTAAATTGTCGACTGCTAGTTTCTGACTACACAGAGCCTTTTCCCCGGCAAAACTGACAATCTCATACTTTCTCAAACTGCAAAGCTCTGAAGTTCTTCAAGATATCTGTTAGCTTTAATGTGTGCATACTACAACATTCTATCACAGAAAAATGTACGAGGTGAGAATCCAAACGCACTCTTATGCATTTCATAAAAACTGCTTAAATTGCTATCTGCTAACCACAGGACAGTTTGTGCACAGGAACCACTGCCTCGCTTGAAACGTACTTATTTCTGCCTATTCGCAATCTAAAGAGCTGAGAGAGAGATTATATCTTTCCTTTCCTCTTCATGAATTAAAATAATAGGGTTTGATGGAACAAATAGTTGTATTTATATCAGATTTTCATTTAGACAAGGCACTCATTAGCTGCAATGCCTAAAAACAGGTTACGCTTCACAGACGCCATTTGTGACAGACGGCCTAGTTAATCTGTCCAGACCAAAAGGTAAATAAAACCTCGGTCTATAGCCAACTGTTGGTAGCCAACAGGATGGACATGATGTGCACTGATAACAGAAGAAGAAGAATAAAATAATGTGTAGAGGAAGAGAGGAGGATTAGGAGAGGTACATTTTGTAGCAACCTCTTACTAATGTATAGTATTGTTGTCATGATTTTGTATGGATTACATTTTGTAACAAATACACATCAGAAGTTATGTGTGATGGCCATGAATAACAATAACTACTTGATGAGTTATACTCATACTAACTGATGAAGATGGGGGAAAGTGGTACAAACTATGAGAACCCCAATCAACAGAAGTTAACTCAACACACTACACAACACAGCACACCACTCAACACCACAACAACAGCAGGTAATGGAGAATGATTTATGAGAAGAAGAAGACAAGTTAGTTGATTTGGAAGGTGAAGAGGAACAGTTATCTACACTATGCATAACCACAATGAGTTGATGAAGATGTTGTAATTGTATGTCATTTATTAAAAATGCATCTTATTCTTGTCATGGTCTTGCACTATCAGCTTGACTTAAATGCTCAATGGAACAACACATCATCACTCCTATCAATGTCTGACTGTACACATCTCAATGAACCCAGGTACACTGAGAACATGCATACAGCAAGGAACAGATGATAGCAGGTGCATACAGTGTGATAATCTCTGACCACACACAAATTAACACAACACCAGATCAGAGGAGGGGGGAACTAGTTCCTACGTTCAGGGTGTTAGATTTCTTCCGACCTTATCCTTCCTGGTGTGTCTTGTTTATTCTTACTAGCATTAGAGAGTATTGCATTGGTAGGATTATACAAACATATGTGAATTTTACACAGTGATGTTCTTGGTGGCGACCAGAAGAGGGAGGCAGAGAAGATGATCCCCACACTTGAGATGGAATGATACCTCAGGCCTTGACCAGAGCAAGGGCAGCCTTCAGAGTAGCTTCACTGGCAAGTACTGAAACGGATCCATCAAGTCTATGGACCCAGGCTCAACCCAGTCTACCACTCAGAGGTGACATTTCTCTAGCCAAAACACACACAATCCCTCAGATGGAAAAGTATGACAGGACAGTCCAAAACCATATAGGGCTAATTAAGATTTGAATTTTCTTCTACAGGAAAAGATCTTATATCACACCATTACTATTATTACTATTATTTATTGATTGGCTGAAAATTGATGGTACTGATATGCATTTACACATTGATTGTTGTCATGATAACCAACCATGTATCAATATAAAATGTGAAATGTCTTAATCAAAAGGCCAAAAGAAACAGGCCCAATCAATAAAACTACACAAACAGTAACCGGATCTCATGATTTAATTCCAGTTCAACTTGTCTGTTAAAACTCTGTTTTATTTGTGAAAACAAGGATGTTCTTTGTGTATAAGTAATTTAGATAATCATTTACCAAATTACTAAACTCAATAAATGAAATAACAGATGGGAGAGAGAAGACTCTATATCTCATGACTGCTCAAGACCCATGCTATTCTTCACCTGATTCATGCTGATGAAGTCTTTTCAGACTTTGCACAGACTATCTAAAGGGGGCTCAAGAGCTATAGGATCCTTGGTGAAGGGGCAGAGTCTCATTTGGTATTAATTATTCCCAAAAGGACCACAACCACCTAGACAGAAATGAAACCGAGTCTGCAATACTCAAGGGTCATATTCTTGATTATTAAAATTAGAAGAGGATGGGGCCCAGCTTCTTTGACCAGAATATGGGTTATGCACACCAGTGATCCCCAGTCCCTTCGCAATATATGACACACGTCCATACAAAAGTACAGGTTCTATGTAGCACTTCAACACTCTTTTTCTCGTTTCAATTTCTATCTTTTTTATTAGCCAGTGTGGTTTTCATCTTGCAAAAGGCTACCTTCGCAATGGCAATTCTTGTTCTAATCTCTTTAAGGTATCTCCCATCAGATGTTATGACTGTTCCGAGATAACCGTACCTATTCACTTGTTTAAGAACATGCCCATTTACTTGTAAAATACATTGTGGTATTTCCTTCTTCTCAGTGACGACCATAATCTGTGTCTTCTACAATTTAATTCGAACCCAAGTTGTTCACTATGTGCGCAATAGCATCTACTAAATATTGCAGATCTTGTTCATTGTCTGCAGTCCAGCCTGTATCATCCGCTTATCTAATGTTATTTATCTTATGTCCCCCAATGATGATTCCTTTCATATCGTTAACATTTCTGAATATATTTTCACTATGCAGGGGGAAAATAAAAGATCTGGAGACATTAAACATCCCTATCTCACGCCTTTCTTAATAGGCTGATATTTACCCACTTCATTATCAATCTTTATGGTGGCTTGTTGTTTCCAATATATGTTTCTAATGAGTCTAAGGTCTTTCCCATCAATTTGTAGATCTGCAAGCATCTCCATCATGTTGACATGTCTTATTTTATCGAAAGCCTTTGTGTAGTCAATAAAACAAAGATGTAAGTCTTTGCTTACTTCTATAGAACGTTCAATAAATGTTCTCAGCATATACACAGCATTTACTGTACCCTTGCCTTCTACAAACCCACATTGTTCTTCTCCTGTTTCGGGTTGTATATTCTTCCTAACTCTTTGCATGACGATTCTTAGCAAAATCTTTGTGATGTGGCTTATTATACTAATTGTTCGATGTTGATCACATTCCAGGGTCCTGATTTCTTCGGGATTGCAATAAATACAGAATTACATAATTCAGGAGGTATATCTCCAGTATCATATATTGTGTTCAACAGTCTGGTGAATTAGCATTCTGAGGCATTGATCATTTCTGTTGAGATGTTGTCTGGACCGGAGGTCTTACCAGATCTCATATGGTTAAGAGCATTCTGAACTTCTATCTTCAGAATCGATGGTCTTTCATTATTACTCCGAATATCATATTGTTCTTCTCTTTTATCAGCATAAAGGTTTTTCACATAATCTGACCATGCATGTAAAATCTCATGTTTTTCTATTATGGTTTTTCCATCTTATGTTTTCAGGGAGCCTGCTGATATAGGTGTTCTTTTATTAGTGAGCTCCTGAATTCTTATGTGTATTAATTTGGTATTGTTACTGTTGTGTTGTTTTTCAATTTCTATGCAACTGTTTTTCAAGCCATGCTTCTTTTGATTCTTTACATAATGTTCTTACTTTCCTGTGAATCTCTTCATATTTGTAAGGATTGTTTTTGTTGTGTCTTCTTATTTCCATTAGTCTTAAAATTTCTTCAGTCATCCATTTCTTACGACCTACTTTCTTTAATTTTGAGATAGGTGTTTATGCAGCAAAATTTTGATTGAATTTTTCAACATTTCCCATTGATCATCCACATCTTGAAATAAGATATCTAGATCAGACCTGTTCTCTAGATCAGACAAATGAAACTCGTAAACTGATTAGAGAAATTAGACGCAGACAGTCGGGATGTTTTTGGGCACTTTGCGAGAAGAAATGAACTATAAAACTCACTGACAACTGGCAATATTGAGGGGGCAAGAAGAAGGAGAAGGCAGAGAGGTAAATATCAGGATGTCTTGGCCACATGGTATACTCGAGACAAAAACACTGTTGATCCACGACTCTGGTGAGATGGCGAAACATGACCGCCCACGCGTATCGGCATGGCACATGATGAATATGTACAATATATGTACACTTCTAAAAGTTAGGTGCATGACCTTTACAAGACGTCGCCAAACAATGTGATTTTCTAGGCAAAAGCAGTAGTTTGACATTGCTTTTTGAATGTCCGACGTTCAAACCATTGCTAAATATTAACGCCATGCGGTCTGCTTCCAAATCGCCTGCAAGTAATATCGAACCCAGAAGGCGGGATCTTCTTCTTTTTTCGTTCGCCTGAAATATGTTTATAACTGCAATGTTGTCTCTTGTATGAATCTAACAGTCTTTTTTAGTTCACTCAGTGGTCCATAGAGTTTATCTTCCACTGTTGTCTCTCTAGGCCAGAAGGTTCGCCTGGACATGTTGTAGTTTGGGCAATCCTGGAGTATGTGCTCTGCTGTCTGCGACGCCGAACCACATGTGCACATGGCTGAGTCATCAATCTTGAATTTTGTATGCATGTGGTTGCGCAATCTATTGTGTCCTGTTCTGAGGCGCAGAAGAATGACCTGTTCTGGTCTGTCCATAACGTGGTGGTCGTCTTGAGTAAGGTTTGATGGCCTTCTGACTGATTTGATCATTCTTTTCTTTTGGAGGTATGTAATGGGCACATCTGGTTGTTCTTCTTTTGCTCCTTCCTTAGCCAATCGATCAGCTCTGTCGTTTCCGGGGACTTCACAGTGGGATGGTATCCACTGTAGGGTGACCTTACGCTGACTGCTAAGTTCAGAAAGTAGTGTCCTTAGAGCTGGCAATTTCCCAGACAGGAGCGCCTCTATTACGGATTCTGCATCTGCCAATATCACCACAGGTTGTGTACCATGGCTGGTATCTGAAACGCGTTCGCTACTCCTCAACCACAGACGCTGGAACACTATAATTACTTTTTTTTTTAAAAGAATTATATAGATTTATTTCGTAGAAATGTTAATTGTACCTTTCAGTTCAGTATTTACGAGAGAGAAAAAAAATCGGCTTCGTTCAACCTTCCTTTGCAGCGTCGGTTATAACTGAGGTCCGTTTTTGTTGTGAACTTTGATATTCTTTCCTTTCTTTGCTCTCTATCGAGTTAGTCCTAAACAGGACTGGTTATATTTTATCCTCTCTGCTCTTTGGGTTCGGTTGGATCTTATGGGCCTCGAGCTGACCGGCATTTTCATTATTGTGTTGAATTGGTCCAGATGATGACCGGTCATGTGGAGGAACTGTCAGACTGTTCAGTAGTAACCCGTTCTCTGTGAGTAAACTTCTTTCAAAACATCTTCATTACTCTTTCTATCCGTCCACGTTTTCTCATTATTCATCCATGAAATCACATTTCTGCAGCTTCCACATAACTCCTCACTTGTCTGCTAATTGTCAATGATTGGCTTCCGTACATCAGTATTAGCTCAATATACTAGCTCTTAAAAACTCTTTTTCCACTTACGCATTACTTGACAATTTGCATTTATTTCTTATTTTCATTTTTAATTAAATAACCACCTTATAATGGTGATTAGGCCGCCTTTGTCTCCCAGCAACCAATAAGTTACAGACCAATCTGCCACTGCTTATCGATGCTTCAAACGCGCTGAAACAGAGGAAGTAAGGCGTGCGTCAAAAGAGTCCAGATATAGAATAGCAAGTATACAGCACTCAAGGACAACACAGAAATACCTGAGGTATCTGGTTATCGCATGCACGCGCTGTCTGCGTGCTCACTAATCAATTCTGCTTCGTGGTACTTCATGCCAGCCAGGACACACAGGAATTTGAATCCTGGCAATCTAATCTGGCATTAAATTTTGCTTTAGGCGTATTATGGTCATAAAATTGACACCCAAATTGGAATTTTTTCATGTTTGTGTGCGTGTCTTTCAGTCAACAGACATGTTGTGTGTGTGTGTGTGTGAGAGATAGAGTGTGTGTTTCAGTGTATATATATCTATATGTGTCTATGTGTGTGTCTGTATGTATGTGTGTCGATCAGTGTTTGTGTGTCTATGTATATGTACATCTGTGTGTCTGTGTGTGCGTGTATAGGCCCTATCTCTTTGTATCTTTGCGTGTGTGTTTGTGTCTGTGTGTGTCTATGCGTGTGTCTGTGTGTATCTTCTGTGTGTGTTTATGAGTATGTCTATGTGTGCGTCTCTGTGCCTGTCTGTGAGTATGTCTGTATATATGTTTGTCTGTAAGCGCACATGCGTATATATGTATTATGTGTGTCTGTCTGTCTGAACGAACGAAATCACGCACGGACGGACATCGGCAGGCAAGCAAGCAGGCACGCACGCCTGTCTGTCTGTCTGTGCTCAAGTACGCACTGGCGTGCGTACGTACAGACTGACAGGCGTGCGTACGTGCCTGCCTGCCTGCTTCCGTCCATGCATGCTGGTGGATACCTATTACCACGAAGTGTTTATACATAAAATCATTACGACAGTGTTGTAAGAATAACATACATTGAAGATAATGTTTGGAATTTATCGTCATCATTAAAGTTGTCAGTAAAAGAATAGCCGTTGCCAGAGAAGAAATTCCAAGACTTGAACCACTCAGCAACATGGTCTTTCCACGAGAGATCTATTTTTACTTGTAAAGTAAATATCTCCTGTACACACCTTAACTGGTGCAGCACCAAACAAAAGTAGGTTTGGACCCAACATCGTGCACGATCAAAAAAACAAGTATTATAATGTAAATTTCCGTTCAATGAGCATTAAAACTGGGGAAAATACCCCGAAATAAACATATATCTATGACCCTAATATGGCGATATATCGCTCTTGTGGCGAAATGAGAGGTCAAAATTGGCGATATATTATCCTTTGGCGCTGAATCTTTAAGGCTATTTGGGGTATTCAATGTTAGACCCATATTTATTTATTTTTTTAGTCTGCACTCGGCAGGTTAACGGCTCTTTCTGCAGATATGCTTTCTGTCTATAAAGTTTGTCAAAGGTCAGACTCCTTTATCAAGTGTCTTGTGACCGATAACTATAATACCACATATGACTGGTGATTTTTGAAATAGGAACACTGTTAAACCTTTACCTTTCAGTATCGACCTTGGTCTAACATTGTACAAGTCAAGGCCGATACGCGACCCCGCCATTTCGGCGCGCATGCGTATTCTACAAGTTCAGCGGCTTTCATTGCATTGCACACGTTTTGTACAAATCTGTCTGGTCTTGCTTCATGTCTACAGTAGCAGTTATCACGTTGTCATGCCTTTATGCCGTGATACCAGACAATGGAGAACAGTTTGTTTGTGTTGTCCTCTGTAAATTGCGAAATCATGACCCCACGTTAGTCAGTTAGTCGCTATTCCAACTTCACGGCAACGGGTCGTCCCCATCATGCTCCATTCCTGTGCCAGTGAATATCACAGGCATATATCACATGACCCGACGACATACAAGTATTACAAGTAGGGACACACGTAGAGGTACACATGTGAACGTCCTCACATTTCATATGTGAATACATGGTGACACACACAATCTCTCTCTCTCTTTTACACACACACACACACACACACACACACACACACACACACACACACAGATAGACACATTCGTAGAGACACAGGTTACACACTGAGGAAATATATGTTTTCTTCTTCTACCTCTTTTTCGTCTCCCCCTCTCTCTTCTTCCTCTTCTTTTGTTCTTCGTCTTCGTTCCCCCCCCCCCCCCTTCGTCCTTCTCCGCCTCCCTCTTCTTCCCATTCTCAAAGTAAAACTGCACAAAATGCAGGTATGTGGGAACATATACAGTGGGATCAACCATCACCTTGAAAACAGATTAGCAAGAATAAAAGTTTAAGGACAAATCAAAACAAACATGGAAAAAAAGTTCCCCCGCAATTAGGAGTTCCTGATCAACATTGTTGTCTTTTTTGCATATCTTATTTACAGGACATCGCTGTCAACACCAGCATTTTACTGCTATTGTTGGTGTCTTGGCAAGTTTACTTTCAGTAGTTTGCCATTGCTTTCTGAACGACCGACTCCCGTACCAACAAGTTAAGACCCAGAACGACGCGGTCTAATGCTAAATCGGTCGCAGCTGTGTTTCGAATGCAGGTAAGCGGGCTAACAAATCCCGTCCGCAAGCCCTTAGCCACGGAGACTGGCAACCTTGTTACTAGCGTATATAAACGACATTACTGAAAATGTTCCAGCCAGAGTACACACCACCTCCTTTGCAGACAACCTAGCCATATATGTTTCTGAAGAATATATTAGTATAATGGCAGACCAGGCCCAAAGCCTTGGTCAGTAACTAATGGAAGCTCCCACATGCTCAGAGTTAGAGCATTGCTTTGCTGATTCAGCAAATCTGCAGCTTGTCTTCTTCCAGACGTACTGGTATTACCTTTCCTCTGGAGTAAACTAAGCAGGCTGAAAGAGGGATCATGCTGAATGGGCAACACGGGGTCTCTAAATTCAGCCCAGGCTTTGTGTTATAAAGAGGTATATCTCCATTTTACAAACTATCGTCTGGCAAGGTGTCAGAAATTAGTATACCAACATGATACAGCAAGCCTTATTAGACAGAACAATCAAAAATGTGGCTAGGAAAGTTAAGTGAGGAGGAAACAACATGCGCAGTGTTCACCCTTTCATTTAAAAAAAAAGTACTCTACGCTATTATTGAATGTTTGAAAACTGCGACAGGCAGAGATTTCAAATTACATAGGTGTCACCTCCGGCCGTCGCCTGACATGGGAGACACCGTGTGAGGCATGCCGAACCAGAGCAATGCAAACAATATAAAATAACACAAAGTAATGCAGCTTTACACAACACAATTAAGGAAAACACAGGACGTTGCGGTGACTAGCCTTCATCAGCAAACAGAAACATGCAGAAAACACAACATATAATCTCAGAGAAGACACTGCATTAAGGCATAAGAGCGAAATGAGAAGAATGGAAAGATGAAAAATAAAAGAGAACAATGAAGAGAAAATGAAAAACTTAAAAAAAGATTTGTTACTTATCTTAGAATCCCAGGCTGTGATGAATGGCAGTCATGAAAAGGTTTGCTGGTACAACGTAGGGAGCAGGCGAGAAAGTTATCAAGAAGTACTGGAACACTTGAGTCCAAAAGCAGAGAACACGATTTATTATTGGAGGTCAATGATAACGTCAATAAACAAACTAGAAAACATCACAAAGCTACAATCAATGTAGGATACAAGAGATAGATAACATTAGCCCAACAAACTAGAAAAGATCACAAAGGATACAAGAGATAGATAACATTAGTCCAACAAACTAGAAAAGATCACAAAGCTACAATCAATGTAGGATACAAGAGATAGTTAACATTAGTCCAACAAACTAGAAAAGATCACAAAGCTACAATCAATGTAGGATACAAGAGATAGTTAACATTAGTCCAACAAACTAGAAAAGATCACAAAGCTACAATCAATGTAGGATACAAGAGATAGTTAACATTAGTCCAACAAACTAGAAAAGATCACAAAGCTACAACCAATGTAGGATACAAGAGATAGTTAACATTAGTTGTATGTCCTGTTACGGGGCGTTATAACTAATCCGGCGCCTTGGCACCGTGGTTATGGACGCAATTCGTAATCCCACATACCGCGTTCGAAACAGCTCAGGTGATTTGAAAGCAGATCACCTTGCGTTGGTTCTCATACAATCGTATGAGTGCTGGTCGTTCAGAAAGAAATGGAAAACTATTAACGTAAAATTACCAAGAAATCACAAACAGACAAATAATTCCGGGATTGACTGCGACGTCCAGCAAAGGATATGCAATAACTTATAATCAAACCCAGCATCGTTTTGCTGTCTGTGATTTACTAGACAATTTGCACATTCAGTAGTCTACCATTGTCTTCTGAATGGTCGACATTCATACCATCGAAACCAACTCAAAGCGATCTGTTCCTAAATCGCCCATGGCTGATTTCAAACCTTCGAACCGTATGTCGTGGAAGTGTGAAACAGCGTTCACTAAATTTTGAAGCACAGACACCGACCGAAGAGATAGTAGAGCCCAGCAATAAACAGAAACAATTTGAACATTCAAATTACCCCACGTGCGAAATAGTTTTGTAAAATCACAAAAAAGACAGATTAGAAAAGATGCTGTCTTTAACACATCAACAAACACATAAGAATGCCGACAGGTTCTCAGCTTGGAGACGGCAGCCCCTGTCTGAGATTATAGAAAACACTCCTGACATTGTGAAAAAATAACACTCAGAATGAAGCAGAAAGAAGAAAAAAAGTCCTAAACTATATTTTAAAAAACAAACATTTGCCAAGTAGCACCTCAGTATATGCATACACACATTGATCAGCAAAAAACTTTAATAGACTATAGGGGTTGGGGAATTCTTCTAAATCTAGAAAACGGAGCAAAGAAAACAGTCAGTGGCAACTGAGACATTCTCAAGTAACTTCAGAGCAGAGGTGCAGGCCTTGAAAACTGCAGCAGAAATGCTATAGAAAATAAATATATATATATATATATATATATATATATATATATATATATATATATATATATATATATATATATATATATATATATATATATATATATATATATATATATATATATATATATATTAAAATATTGATATAGAAAAATAAACATAAACAAACAGCATATTTTTAAATATGCGAAATCAGTGGTCTAAATCGGGAAGAGAAAAGAATAACAATGAAAACTTGCAGCACTCCATGGACTTTGACAGAAATACAGAGTTGTAATACAATGAATCCAATCACATTGCAATATATCTGGAAATAAAGAGGCTGAAAGACTGGCAATGGAAGGCGGACGACTACTTCAGCCTGATGTAAACATAACCTATGATGAGGCAAAGAGGTTTATAAGAAGCACCTATTTAAACAAGCGGAAATCAAGCGTACTGGCCACCAGAAAGATGATGCACACTATCATACTACCAACTCCACATAGGTGCACAAGTAGCAATTGTTTGACTCTGCACAGGCCATAACAGACTGAAATAGCACTTGTTCAATAAACTAACTACAGTAGCTGCTGATGAATGTGACCATGGTAAACTGACAACTAAACGCTTGTTGCAAGAGTGTCCAATACACGAGGAACAGAGAAAATCATGCTGGTCTAACTTTGCGCCATTTGAGAAAACACTCTATGGAGATGTCAATAACCTCAAGCTAATTGCTGCTTTTAAACATATATGTTCAGGTTGACGCCTGAAGATTTATAAAGAAGAAGAAGATGAAAAACAAGCTCGCATTGCTACATTACAATGCGCCACGGTGCATGACGATCGTGATTTGCTTTCATTTGTGTGGTTTCGTTTGATAAATATCAACCATTTCTTGAACGCTTTAGACCAGTGGTTCTCAACCTTTTCTGGCCCATGCACCCCTTCACCATATGTTCAGAATGTCATCCCCCCCCCCCCCCACCCACTTTCGTATTTCCTCCCTATAAATTCCTCCACACAGTACACGTAAAATTGGAAGCTAAATTTAATAAAACATACTAGAACAAGTCTAGACGTCTACATAAAACGTTATTTGCAGGTCTGCTTATGTTATAAAACGAATTTCAGAAGAGCGAGAAGTTCAGAACTGTAAAGTATGGAGGGAAAAAACAATATCAAGTAATCGATTCTTGTATTAACGCGATCTTGAATAATCTTAACATACTAGAACAAGTCTAGACGTCTACATAAAACGTTATTTGCAGGTCTGCTTATGTTATAAAACGAATTTCAGAAGAGCGAGAAGTTCAGAACTGTAAAGTATGGAGGGAAAAAACAATATCAAGTAATCGGTTCTTGTATTAACGCGATCTTGAATAATCTTAATTCCCCCCCCCCCCCCGGAAACCCTAAAATTCCCCCTGGGGGGGGGCGGTAATTCCACACCGGTTGAGAACCACTGCTCTAGACGGTCTAACAGGTTTAGGTAGATCAGAAATATTTGAGCGGTCACACTTAAACTATCTAAACCAGTTTCTTTTTTTTTTCTTTTTTTATTTAACGGAAGCACACGAAGGACATGAAACAGTGGTTTCGTCCCTCTGTTTTTTTGTTTTTTTCTTGGCTCGCTCGCTCGCTTTGACATCAAGCGTAGTCCATACACATTATTTATAGTAGTGATGGGCTGAATTTTGCGTTTGGATTAACTTTCCCTATTAACAGTGTCCCTCGCTATCAGGCGAAACCACTGTGACATCAGCGGTACTTGTAATTTACGTCCTCAAGTCAAGGACGACAGGTCAACATTGTAGTCCAGCTGCCTGGTGTAGGGGTTGAACCGCTTACCTCGGCATCAGCACAACGGATGTTTAAGAACGTGCGTTCTTACCCATTCGACCATGCTGACCTGCAGTCCCTCTGTGTATTTCTATAAGGTCTCCCACCCTCTTTTTTTTTTGCACCTGAACCATCATGAATTTTACCATAACGTGACCTTTAACTTCTCCGTCGTTATGAAAACTTAAAGCAGTAGTTCAGGTTAATAGGATATGTTTCACCGTGCACCAAAGCGGGGGACTCTGTTGAAGAAACGGATGCTTTCCTCAGGACAGATATGGTGAGCTTTGAAAGTGCCTTGTGTCAACTGTCTCTAGTTCGCAACAAGCTAACTGTTGACAGTCAATCAGGATTTCGACCAAAATATTCTTGCCATACGGCCCTAACAAACATATAACAGTCTATGTGGAACTATGTTTATTGATTTCAGGAAAGCATTTGATATGATAGACCATGCTATTTTAATTTCTTCTTCTTCTTCTGCGTTCATCCGGAATTTATTTTTTCGGACGTGATTGCGTTGTGCCTGTTTACAGCAGAAGCCCGCGTTCTTGCGCCGTTAGGCCGACACATCCGACTTCTGCGGGGATTTGTTGACCGGGTTAACCTTCCCGGGTTATTTTAATTTAAAAACTTGAGACAATGAAGACTGGCTCTAAAGTAGTCACTCTAATAACATCTTTTCTGTCAAACAGAAAGCAGATAGTATCACATATTAAGTCCCTGTCTCAAACCACTACCATCAATACTGGAGTACCCCAAGGCTCTATTCTTGGCCCTCTATTATTTGCCATATATATTAACGATCTACCTTTGCATCTTTCGTCGTCCTGCTATCTATTTGCAGATGTCTGTACAGTGTATACAAACGCTGAAAGCTGTAATTTGTTGGAGTCGTCTTTGCAACAAGAATTACATAATGTAATTAGGTGGAGCTATGCGTACCGTATGCAAATTAACATCACTAAAACAAAATCAATGTCATTAACAACCAGACAAAGACTTCAAGCTCTTAATTCACACAGATCACTTCAACTTCACATCGATAACATTCCAGTAGAAAGTGTAATTGAGCACAATACATTAGGCCTAATCATTGATAGAAACCTAACCTTTAATCCCCACGTTCAAGCGCTCGTTAAACAAACAGCGAAAGAAAAGTATAAACACTCCCCAAAATTAAAAATTTCCTTGATGAGGACACAAGAAAAATATTCTATACTTCTCACATACAGACACATTTTGATCACTGCTCTACAATCTGGGGCGATTCGTCCAATTCAAGCACCAAGCGACTATACTCAGTCCAGAAACGGGCCATGAGTTTAATTTATAGCAAACATTTAACTGACAATCCTAGCCTGCATAAACGTCTTCAGTTACTACCACTCCGCAAACGCCTGCTTTTCAATAAGGCCAAACTAATTCACAAAATCCTACATCGGAATGCCCCAAATCACCTTTGGCCATTGTTTAAATATAATGCAGTAAACGATTAAATATATTACACATTCCGAAGTCTAGGATTGACTTATACAAAACAAACTTAACGTACTCTGCAGCTCAGCTGTGGAACAATCTTCCACAATAAATCAAAACCATCACCAATCCCTATTCATATAATCGCAAATTATTCGAACACAATCTCAGTATGGATTGCCTTACCCCTTAATAATAGAAATAATAATGATAATAAAACCCTAGTATAACAGCCAGTTCACTTTTGGTAGACCAGTATATTCCACATAGCTAATAACAAGTGCCCACCATTCATTAATATTACTGAGTCGTGTAGTATTGATTTTTGCATTTTCCCCATGCCTTTATAATGCATATCTTTTATATTGTTGCTGTTCTCAGTTAGCATTGAATGATGTGTGAATGAAATAATGTATGAAAGAGATTGATAGAAGAGCGGAATGTTAGACGGGCCTGTGTGCCCAATTCTTAACCATTTAAAAATAAAGTTTGTTCGTTTGTTCGTTCTTCATATAAACTTCAATAAAGACATATTGTCCGTCTCTTGTCCTTTGCACACTGAAGAATCAGGCGGAGGACAAGAGAGAAGATGCTGGGCAGTTTGGCGTCATGGTATGTGGGAGCATCGGTGTCGGAAATGGTTGGCAACACGTAAGACATATGTGATCACCAACGCCATACAAGGACTATAAAACGATATATATATATATATGACTGAGCTACCGTATAACAGTAGACGGTACTACCTGCTTTCTGTTAGCGCCGAACATTGGGCGGCGCTTACCAAACCCGACACCCGACATTGTGCCAACGGCTTCGGGCGGAAGAGCGCAATGGGGAGGGTACAAGCCTTACCCTGGTGCGAGGAAATGCAAGCTAAAGACAAAATGTCATGGCAGGGCAGACCAGGCCCTAAGCCTTGGTTGGCGGCTGGTCTAGGATCGAAGCTCTGACAGGCGGACAGCTAGAGCATTGCTTTGCTGATCCGGCAGCTTCTGCAGCTTGTCTTGTTCCAGATGTAGGGGTGTTACCTTTCCTCTGTAGTGAACTAGGCAGGCCAAGAGAGGGATCATGCTGCATGGGCAACACATGATCTCTATATTTTAGCCCAGGCTTTGTGCTATGGAGAGGCAATAACTCCATCCCTGACCAATACTGATGATGTGAGAAAAACGGCTGTGATTGATGCCGAACTCAATCGTCTTAACATTGATATTGCTGGCCTGCAGGAGACTCGCCTTGCTGAGGAAGGGTCACTCAGGGAAAACAATTACACCTTTTTTTGGAAGGGAAGAGGGCAGGCAGAAAAAAGGCAACACGGTGTGGGCTTTGCAGTGAAGAATTCGCTACTGGGATTGATTGAAATTCCAGCAGGAGGAAATGAAAGACTATTATCCCTGCGCTTGGCAACCTCTTGTGGGTTTGCCACCATTATTACTGCATATGCACCGACACTTGCTTCCTCTGATGATGTGAAAGATACATTCTATGAGCAGCTAGACTCTGCGATCAAGGCAGTTCCAAAATCTGACTACATTTACATGCTCGGTGATTTCAATGCTCGTGTGGGCAAGGACTCGAGTTCATGGCCAGTGTGCCTTGCAAAATACAACATCGGTAGCATGAATGAAAATGGTCAAAGGCTGCTGGAGCATTGCACCAGTAATGACCTATGTATTATAAACTCCTTTTTTAAAACAAAAGAGATGCATAAGGTCACATGGAAACATCCAAGATCCGGCCATTGTCACCAGCTGGACTTCATCATCACACGGAGACAACATCTGAACCATATATCATTGACTCGAAGTTACCACGGTGCTGACTGTGATACGGATTATTCTTTGGTTGTTGCAAGGGTTAGACTGAGACCTAAGAGAATCTACACAGCTAAACACAAATCTAACCCCAGGATTAATATTATTAACACTCACGATCCTGAAAAGTGCTTTCAGTTTCAACAGCAACTTGAAGATGCTTTCACTGATACACCAGAAAATTGTACAGTAAATGAAAAGTGGGGTCAAATTAAGGAAACTCTTTATAGAACTGCCGAAGGGGTTTACGGCACTGTGGATCATAAGAGGCAGGACTGGTTTGCGGCAAACAGCGAGACTCTGCAGCCCTTGATTGATAAGAAGAAAAAAAGCTCTCTTAAGAAACAAGAAAAGACCAACGCGTAACACTCTGAGTGAGCTAAGGCAAGCTAGGAAGGATGTGCAAAAGGCTGCCAGGCAGTGTGCAAATGATTATTGGATCAAGTTATGTGAGTCCATTCAAATCGCAAGTGATAAGGGAGACATAAGAAGCATGCATGAAGGAATAAAGAAAGCCTGTGGTCCAGTGATCAAAAGAAGTGCACCATTGAAAACCTTGACTGGAGAAATCATCACTGATAAGAAACAGCAGATGGACAGATGGGTAGAGCACTATTTGGAGCTTTACTCAAGTGAGACCAAACTAGCGGATGATGCCCTCAATGCCATAGAGGCTCTACCAACTCTTGACCACCTGGACACTTCCCACCATAACAGAAGTTAAGTGTGCTATAAATGAACTTGCATCTGGCAAGGCTCCAGGTAAGGATGGGATTCCAATAGAGGTTATCAGGGGTGGGCAAGACACACTCACTCTACAGATCCACCAGCTAATAGAGCTATGCTGGCGAGAAGGTCAAGACCCACAGGATTTCAAAGATTCAAGCATCATAACACTGTACAAGAACAAGGGCGATCGGAGCGACTGCAACAACTATAGGGGTATCTCACTTCTGTGTATTGTTGGAAAAGTATTTTGTTCTGCGCAGACTTCAAGTCCTAGGAGATCAAGTCTACCCCGAGTCACAGTGTGGCTTTCGACAGAACCGGTCTACCATTGATATGATATTCTCATTGCGACAAATGCAAGAAAAATGCCGTGAACAGAATCAACCGCTGTTTATTGCCTTCATCAACCTCACAAAGGCATTTGATTTGGTCAGTCGTGAGGGTATGTTCAAGGCACTAAAGAAGATTGGCTGCCCACCAACTCTTCTGTCCATTGTGGAATCGTTCCACACAGGCATGAAGGGTATAATCAAGTTTGATGGTGCAACTTCTGAAGAATTTGAAATCAAGAGTGGAGTTAAGCAAGGTTGTGTACTAGCTCCCACCCTCTTTGGAATATACTTTTCACTTTTACTGAAATATGCCTTTCGTGATCAGGATGGTGGTATATACATTCACTCACGCTCAGATGGCGGCCTCTACAATGCTGAGAGATTGAAGGCCAAGACCAAAATTAGGAGGGTACTGATCAGAGAGTTGCTTTTTGCAGATGATGCTGCAGTTACGACCCACTCTGAGGAAGAATTGCAATGTCTACCATCTGCATTCTCCAATGCTTGTTCTGAATTTGGTTTAACAATTAGCAAAAAGAAGACAGATTATTTCACAAGGTGCACATGGGGTACCATCAATCTTTATTGACGACGCCGAACTAGAGATGGTAGACCATTTTACATATCTAGGATCAGTGGTAAATAGCAAATTATCACTAGATCAGGAAATCAACATCTGGAATGGTAAGGCAGCAACAACAATGAACAGGTTAAGAAAAAGAGTCTGGGAGAACAGGAAGCTTACTGCAAAAACAAAAGTCCTTGTCTATCAAGCCTGTGTCCTTAGTACTCTTCTTTATGGCAGTGAAACCTGGACAACTTACTCACACCAAGAGAAACATTTAAACAGCTTTCATATGCGGTGTCTGCGAAGAATTCTTGGTATTAAGTGGCAAGACAAAATCACAAATACTGAAGTATTGGAAAGATCAGGTTGTGCGACAGTTTATTCCATGCTCAGTCTTCGTAGACTTAGATGGATAGGACATCTTAGGAGGATGGATGATGGTAGAATACCAAAGCTCCCCCGATGTGTCTCCACCTTGCCGTGGTGGGGGAGCTTGAGTGTCCCGTTGACCCCATGTGCTTGCCGATGGGTGAAAACTACATATCGGACAGCGTATGGGATAGGGACCAGACTAAGAGAGACACAACCTGCTGCTCTGCAGAAGACTGAGGATAGCAGTCAAAAGTTTAAATCAGGCGCATGAAGGCAGTTCTTGTTTCGAACAATACTCTAAGGCTCTCTGTCGAGGGTTTAGGCTGAACGCCTCTAAGCCACAGACCCTCGGATCTGAGAGTCGGGCCGATATCTACCGAAAAATTGGAATCGAGATACTGAGCAAGCTACATGCCCAGTTCTGACACTTGTTTGAAGGCTCTCAGCTGAGGGATATGTTGGATTCCCGGATGAGAGGGCCAGGCCGTTTCTCGTTCACTGCTGCACGAAGGTAAGGTGCTGAGCCGGCAGCACATGCAGCCTACCTCGTGAGCGAGTACAAAAAGTCAGTAAAATGCCCCAGTCGAAGGAAATGGTTACGAAAACTGTCTGTATCTAACTCATAGAGAGTGTAGATAAAAGTGGAGAAACGTCTCAATAACGCGAAATGGAACGCACGGCGAGCGAACCTATTGCGTGGTCCAAAGTCAAAAGCAAAAGCTTACCGAGTGGATGTCGCCCGCAGTCTGACCGCCCCTGGAGCTCACTTGAGCGACCAGTGGCAAGCGAGATGCCCAATACATGGAAGTGAGGAACTAAAGCAGCCATGAGCAGGACGTGGCAACTCCTCGGGTGAGCCCAGTTTCGGAGCAATATGTGCCGGCTCTGCAATTATGGAAGCCTCCTTGGATAGCGAGGGACTGCCCATTGTCCGGCCCTGCCTTCCCTTGAGGGCCGACCGCGATGTCGTTGGTCGTTCTATCTTGACCAGCTGAGATGTGGGGTACATCACAACAGTCTAACGTGCCTCGAAATCAGAGGAAGGTTAACCTCATTAAAAAATGCCCGCCGGAAGTCGGAAGTGTCGTCCTACGGGTGGCAAACTAAAAATTGACACTACGCAATTACGTCCGAGTGAAATGTCTCGTCCGAATGTCTCTCGTGCTAGGAACAGCTCTGACTACCTAGTTTCCGAATGCCGCTCTTGTTCGGAACAGCTCTGACTAGGTAGTTTTCCGAATGTCCGCCGTGCCTGGAACAGCTCTGATGGGTACAGGGACAAGCACATGTCCGAAAACTCGCTTAGTGGAAACCAACCGCAGAGCTGACTGGTTTGTGCAGGAACGGCCCAGGGCGAGCGAAATGCCCAATATATTGAAGTGAGGAATTAAAACAGCCATGAGCAGGACGTGTCGATTCCCTCGGTAAACCCAGCACCAGAGCGTTATGTGCCGGCTCTGCAATTATGGAAGCCACCCAGGATGGCGGAAAATGCTATGGACTGTCCCTGCCCTCACTTGAGGGATGACCGTGTAGTCTTCGACTGTTCCAACTTGACCAGCTGAGATGTGGACGGTACCACAAAAGTGAGAGTCTCCCAGGATTGCTAACCTGGTCAAAAATGCACGCTAAAAGTCGGATGTGTTGGCCTGAGGGTTTCGACCCGAGGGTGCCTAACCAGACACACCGCAATCACATCTGAAAAAATCACTCCGGATGAACGCAAAGAAGAAGAAGAAGAATACCAAAGGACATCTTTTTTGGTGAATTACAGATGGGTAAGAGATCTCAGGGTCGGCCTCTACTACGATACAAAGATGTGTGTAAACGGGACATGATTGATACAGGCATTGATAATGCACATTGGGAGCAAGTCGCCGCTGAACGTGTTGCATGGAGGGCAAACATCAGAAATGGAATAAAGACAAAGGAGAAAATTATTGCAGATAAGTCACACACCGAGCGTTTGAGACGTAAGATGGTGCATGATGGTGGAAATGACCACGTGTTCACATGCACCCACTGTGAACGGACATTTACAGCGCAATTTGGCCTTATCAGTCACACTCGCTACCGCCATAGTTAAAAGTTATTATGCCTTTTTAAAGCACAAACTATCGTCTGTCAAGACGGCAAGGTGCCAATGGATATATATATCAAAGATAGCAGACTGCGACAGATGGGTGCATGTGTCACCACCCCTACAATATAATTAAGTAAACGAAGAGACATGATAGTCTCTTTAAAACTACCGTGGCGGCAGTGAAGCATTCGACAGTGTTTGAATATTTCATTTGAAAGAATTCATTACACTACTTCTTTTTAAGTTGTACTTGTTTCTGAATTATGCACTCCGCGTGATACAGCGAAATATGCCAGGCAATAAACTGTGCAATATATTGTTTGTATCTTCATTATAAAAATTTTTAAACAGCTCCACGATAGAACACTGTAAGTGAAAACATACTAACCAATCCTTTAATAGGAATGTTGCTTAACACATGTGACAACCCGGTGACGCACAGAGCCATCGCCCCCGTCAAGAAACCAGGTCAGATAAAAACAGAGGTTGAAATCTGGTGACATTGATTACAGTCTTGAATATTACAGTCTGTGACAATTAAGTTCAAACGCCTCAATTTTCTTCTTTAATGGTTGCGAAATGGACCATGATTCACATCTCTATGTTGTCACAGGACATGTGCTAAATCGCCCTCCCCCCTCTTCCGTCCTCTCCCTCTGTCTCTCTGTCTCTGTCTCTGTCTCTGTCTCTGTCTCTCTGTCTCTCTCTCTCTCTTTCTCTTACACATAAACACACACAGAGCTCGAGTGTTACGGGGACTATCAAGAGACGCAAAGAATAGTAACACTAACAAGCCATGCAACTGGTAAGAGTCGACTAAATAGTGTTGGCGTGGAAATGGCTGCCAAATACCTTAGAAAACTGTAGCTGCAAGCTTTTACCAACAGTGAACAATTCTAAAGATTCATTCATTCAATAGAATGTCCTTTGCAGAACCTAGCTCCCATAACAACCTTCCGGAAAACCTTTCGATGAGACGCAGAGGTGTTTCCAAGGCACCAAGGCCGGGTTATATACTGGCCAAGACCTACTGACGCGTCCTCGTCTGCACACCAATAAGCCAGACATGGGACAACGGATACTCACGCAAACCTCAGGTCCTGTATGACATCACACTGATGTTGGACAACAGGATACTTCATCCGACATACAGGAGCTCAAACCAACGAACACAAGCAAGCAAGCAACCTCTCGATCATCAACAAGATGTCCCGCGTCCGATACACCCATCTGGAGATCATCCGCCACATCCTGCACCCATATTCTCTTTGGCTTTCCTCTTCCTCTCTTCCCAGGCATATACCCCTCCATTATTGTTCTCTCCAAACTTTCGTGATGTTCCAAGTGACCAAAATATTTCAATTTTTTTGTTTTGTTTTATCGTCTTTAATAGCCAACCTTCTTCAATATTCAGCACTTGAAGTATGGATGCATTTGTTCTTTTCTTTACACACGATATTCTTAGAACTCGCCTGTAAAATTTTTTTGTTGTTGGAAAGGTAGAGGGCAGGCAGAAAAAAGGCAACACTGTGTGGGCTTTGCAGTGAAGAATTCGCTACTGGGAATGATTGAAATTCCAGCTGGAGGTAATGAAAGACTATTATCCATGCGATTGGCAACCTCCTGTGGTTTTGCCACAATTATTGCTTCATATGCACCGACACTCGCTTCCTCTGAATATGTGAAGGATTCTTTCTATGAGGAGTTAGACTGTGATCAAGACATTTCCACAATCTGACTACATTTATATGCTCGGTGATGTCAATGCTCGTGTGGGCAAGGACTGGAGTTCATGGCCAGTGTGCCTTGGAAAATACAACTTCGGTCGCATGAATGAAAATGGGCAAAGGTTGCTGGAGCATTGCACCAGAAATGACCTGTGTATTACAAGGAAAAAACAACACGTAATACTCTCAGTGAGCTGAAGCAAGCTAAGAATGATGTATAAAAGGCTGCCAGGCAGTATGCAAATGACAATTGGATCAAGTTATTTGAGTCCATTAAAAATGCAAGTGATAAGGGAAACATCAGAAGCATGTATGAACGGATAAAGAAAGCCTGTGGTCCAACGATCAATAGAAGTGCACCACTGAAAACCTTGACTGGAGAAATCATCACTGATAAGAAATAGCAGATGGATAGATGGGTAGAGCACTATTTAGAGCTTTACTCAAGTGAGACCAAACTAGCGGATGATGCCCTCAACGCCATAGAGGCCCTGCCAACTCTTGATCACCTGGACGCCTGTGCTATAAAGGAATTTGCATCTGGCAAAGCTTCAGGTAAGGATGGAATTCCAATAGAGGTTATCAGGAGTGGGAAAGACAGACTCACTCTACAGATCCACCAGTTAATAGAGCTATGCTGGCGGGAAGGACAAGTCCCACAGGATTTCAAAGATTCAAACATCATAACATTGTACAAGAACAAGGGCGATCGAAGCAACTGTAACAACTATAGGGGTATCCCACTTCTGTGTATTGTTGGGAAAGTATTTGCCAGAATTGTTCTGCGCAGACTACAAGTCCTAGGATTGATTGATTGATTGATTGATTTAGGAATCGACATCACAGCATTCGGGGCATTCCCATAAGTGCTCCGTCCCCACCCTCAGCAGCCAGCGAAGAGTTCCAACACTAATAGTACCAGTAGCAATCTGATTATAAGTCCGTCTCGCCTTTCCTTTGAGCGTTGAGCGTCGGCCAGATCCCTTCGTCACTCCTCGTTGTCTCATTCTTGCCAGACCATGGTAATCCATTTGTTCCTCCGAGGTGTGCACGTGCTCCCACAAGGCCGCAACCACGTCTGCCTTGTCATGTATCAATACTCCACCAAGTTCTGCAGAGCCAGCCAATCTGTCCGCCTGTTCATTTCCCAGCACACCGGCATGCCCCGGAGAAAAGATCCAGGCGATGCTTGTCACCCGTGACCTCCGAAGCGAAGCAAGCCACTCCGCACGAAGTCTGCCCGTCCTCACCCTCGTCAGCATGCTTTCTGAGTCAGTTACAATCACGATGTGTGTGTGTGTGTGTGTGTGTGTGTGTGTGTGTGTGTGTGTGTGTGTCGTATTCTCCATCCAGCGGAGAGCCGCAGTGACTGCCTCCACTTCCATTCTTAAGTTGGATGTTGTAGTATCATATGCCAGACTCTTCTGCCCCAAACATCGACCATTAGCTTTGGCTATGAACCCCCAGCCACTTCTCTCACCTCTTGACACTGAACCATCTGTGTAGATAATCACATCACTCGAGTGAGCATTGTCCTGAATTAGTTGCTGGATTTCCACTTCCGTGGCCCCTGCTGGCCACTCCCGGCTTAATGTGATTATAACTCTGCACAAGTCTGACTGCTCCGCTGGCACTCTGACCCACTCCTCTCCACGCCTAATGTTCTCCAAGGGGCACACATGTCTGATCGTATCCTCCGCCTGAGCCATCCATGATTTCCCTCTTATCAGTCGCTGACCCTTAACTGCGTCCAGCGCCTCATGCAGTGTGTGGTCTGTGTCTGCAGCTACTCTGAGGTATGCCTTCGCCTGCATCACCTTGAGCCTACCAGCAACAGTCGGCAGACCAAGGATGTAACGCTTACACACTACTGGGGTGTCTCTAGTGCATCCCAGAATGACCCGCATAGCTTCTTTCTGTATGCGATCTAACTTCACTAGCTGACTCTCTGAGACAGTGAGCAGACCTAATCCATATTCAATTACTGAGAGGATCAAGTGCTGGTATAGTGTGAAAAGCATTCTATGCTCTATGTCCATTGCAGCCATAGTTTTAAGTGCATTGAGTCCCTTTTGAGTTCTTGTCACGACCGTCTCCACATGGTCCTTGAAGGATAGGCTCCTGTCAAATGTCCTAGGAAATCAAGTCTACCCTGAATCACAGTGCGGATTCCGACAGAACAGGTCTACCAGTGATATGATATTCTCATTGCGACAAATGCAAGAAACATGCCGGGAACAAAATCAACCACTGTTTATTACCTTCATCGACCTCACAAAGGCATTTGATAGGTTCCAAATGTTGCTGTATGTAGCCGGGGCGCAGTGTTGGGGTGAGCGCCCAACATTGCTTAAATACCCCAATGGCTCGTGAATACATAACCTATGCAGCAAAAGTCCAACTCCTGGCCTTCACGTGGCGGAACTGTTTCTACTAACAGTAGAAGGGGCGACGGCGAGTATCTGGCGCCGGAAAATAACCAGTGTTCTCTAAATGTGTATACACATACGTGCATGTGCAGACACGTGTGTGCGTGTGTACACATCTAAACTCGAGTGAGACCACAGTCTGCTCTAGCAAAGGAAAGGTGCTGAAGACGGAGGCAACCAGCCAGGAGGCGCACCACAGAAATCAGGTTTCCACGCAATTACGCAAAATGGAATATGTCGACTACTGCTAAAAGTTATGGTGCTCGCCCTGCTTTGGACCCCCGGCAGGTGCAGTGCCGGGCCCTATGTCGCGAAAGGGTCCAACCCCTACTACTGGAGGTCCTTCTCAGATGTCCTGTGGAGCCAGGGGACATAAGAATAGAACGGCTGGTCATACTAAACAAAGACTTAAAATAATGCACTGGAATGCGGAGGGAGTCAGCAAAAAAAAAAAAAAATAAGTAGAAAACATCCTGGACCATGAAAAAGTAAGCATATGTTGCTTGCAAGAAACTCAACTCAACGAAAATATAGCCTTCAAAATCAGAGGCTACCAGTGTTACCGATCTGACCGAAAGGACAGGCGAAAAGGTGGGATACTTATCCTTGTAAAAAAATAACATCACTGCTTCCCAAATCGAAGTCTATATGGAAGGGGATGAGTGTCACCGACCGTTAGGGTGTTTCTATTGAAATAGACAGAAATCCCTATCCAAGAGTTTGCCGACAGTCTCTCGAAATTATGGCTCGTTACAAGAAGGTCTAAAGGGATGGTCCCGATAGAAGAGACTGGGATTCACTTGGTAGACAAAGGCAGAAGGTGAAGAACACTCGTGTATGTAGGAAGACCTAACACGAATGTCTAGTTTATCTGTCGGTGATCCTTCGTCAATTGATGGAGCCCCCTGTTTTAAATACTTGCACGCACTCATGCACACGCCTTGCGTTCAAATGATCACGAGGGGAGTACGTTGGTACAAGTATAAAACAATAATACTCTTTAATAGTAAAAGAGATAATGAAAATTGTCGTTCACGTGGTGAACTATGACAGTTACAATTATGTTACAGGTACAAAAATAAAATAGTTTTCTGATGCTTAGACAGATAGCATATCATCCTTCACACCATCCAGACAGTGACACACTCAGAACACATGTAGACACAGAGTCACCTGAGACAATCTGATCTCTGTTAGGAATAGTGCTGGCTTTCGGTTGTATTATGTCTTGGAGTCGACCCTGGCATTCGACAGGTGTACGATGCTCCTCCGGATTCCAGGTTCCGTCTCCACTAGTTGGTGGCTCAAAGTTTCGGTAACCGGACCAGTTAGGTGTCAGCAGTATCAGCAGCGAGGCTCCTTAAATCAAACAAACAGTTGCAGACTCCTTAGTGTCTTGACAATAACAATGTGTCTGAGTGTTGGTGTTGTGTGTCTGTTGTGTATGTGTCAGATGCAGAACAGGAATAAAACAATTCCTCTCTGCTATTCTGTATCAAAAGCAAAGGCCAATAGTTCTTATCAGCTTGGCTATACCTTGTATGACATGATGATACAAGGTGAAAAAGGGTCCAGAAGTGGACACATTCTAAGACCACATGGTCCATTGGAATAGAACATGTAGACAAATCTTTGTTTGAAAAAAGCATTACAAAATGTACATGGTTGTAAAACTTGAAGTGACTCATATGCAATAATTACTGGTGTATTCCTTAACACCATGGTGAGGAAGTCCTGGGCAGCCAGGATGTTTCCCTAGATAGCTAAGGAAGGGCCAACAATAATTCAACCTAATCCCACATCAGTCATTAGGCATAAAGCAATCAAGTGTCGCCATGAAGTCGTGAGGTATACCCCACAGAATATACGAGCTAAAAGATAAGAAGAAGGCCAGCAGGCAAGCAAGGGGCTGAGATATTCCAGGCATTGGGCTTTAGGATGTCTCAGTTATCCCTTGTTGAGTTATTTACTCCCCAAATTCTGATTCCTCACCACATGGTATTTGCTTTGAACTTATGACCGTCAGTGTCGTGTAGTTCGGCATGGCGGTGAATTAGGGGTAAGCAAATTTATGTTTGAATATAAATCGCCTAGTAATATTGCTGGCATGTGAGAATCATGTTCCACATGTCTCTTCTACTTCTGCCCACATGGCAAAATCATGTTATCATATTTTCAACAAAATATACACGTAAATACATTCACAAAATGCATATGAAAATAATCAGTAAGGTTTATACATTATATCTATATATTTTTATCTATAAATATATCTAGGCCTCACATGTTTTCTCTCAATGTCTTCCATTTCAAATACCACGTTTCATAAATATACATGGTCGGGAAAGTTTGTGTTTTCCCACTATCAGAATATAAATGTGTACACACTCCTTACTATAATCATAATTATTATGTTACTACACTCACCCCCAGTCTTAGTGCAGCACTTAAGATAGGTTTTGGTATAATCTACCAAGGATGCAATTGGATATGGCAGCTCACTTCATATAAGGTCTGCTTAGCACAGCAGCTATGGTCGTTGTGAACCGGACGGAAGTTGTTAGTCACAATTTCCGGTGCAGCCGTACTAATAGCATATCGCCGTATTCCCGTTGCTAGGGAGTGACGGACCTATGTCCCCAGTCCGTAGACTTGATATTAATAAGGGTTGAAGACAGGGGATTTCCCTTGTGACATCATTTGATGACGACGTGGAAAATGTGCTGTCCCCAATAGTACAGTGTGTAGTTTTAGTGCAGCAAATGTCTGCGTCGCCAATATGACGTCATTATTAGTAATTTAGCTGCCTACTGAATCCAGAATGTAAATAGTAATTCCTCTAACGCAGTAGTGGTGGTGTTTGCATAGTGATCTAGACTCATCCCGTCACAAGTAGCAATCTGCCCATCTGCGTGATGTCCGGAAACTATATGACATATGGACTGTTTACTTCCGTGCTGAGTACTTCCGTTTTTCCATCCGACTTGTTTATGACTTGTCAAAGCGATGTCGGGATTCGTCTCCCTCACTTCCGAGTGTGGCCAATCCGTCAACCAGATGTACAAGTACAGCTGTTATTTATGCCCGACCTGTTTTGGAACACGTGCAGCCACAACTATGAATGTTTTCTCTGTATTAGTTGAAACACTAGTTGCTTAACAGATAGTCCGGTTTATCAGAAAGCCTCTGTAATAATCAACCGGTTAAACACACGGTTTTATTTTGTGACAGCCAGTGCTACTAGAAGTTGTGCGTATGGGCTACGCTTGAGTTCAAAGCGAACGAGCGCAAAAACAAAATGATTAAAACCAACCAAATATGTCCCACAACAGGAACTTTATGTGAGTATGTGGAGTTCTAGGGCTATGCGTGGTATGCCTAAGTGCACTTAGGAATCAGTGGTTAGTCATTCCCATTCCCTTCTGTAAATGTTTACTGTGTGATCCAATAAGTGATACCGTTAAACGTGTTTAAATCCCAACATTTCTAGTGTTCATTATGTTAAATTTTATGAAAAATGCTTTCTTTATCTTGAATAACGAAGACACAAACAATAGATTGCACTGATTTATTGCCTGGCATATTTCGCTGCATCTCGTCAGGTACATACTGCAGAAATCACACAACTTACGTGAATTAATTAGATAAATCCTTCAAACTGAAATATACACATGTTCGCACAGTAATGTCGATTGTCTACCACGGTAATTTTAAACTGACTAACATGTCTTTCTGCTTACACAAGGACGGCTTACGAAGGTTGATTAGTATAGCTTCAGCAAACTTTAACAATCGACTACTTTGTGTGTTGAACAACACACGGAAGGCACTGTCTCTTTCAACCACGTGACCACTCTCGAGCACATGTCTCCCGACCGATGAAGCCAGACTTTTCCGGTGTGTCGGCCTGCCTAGGCTACCATCTTCTGTGTGTAGTATCTTGTCCAACCAATTCGGAATATGTTCCGAAACCCTGCAATGTAACTGTCGCTCAGTTCTCCCTATGTAGATGGCCTCGCATCTGCATATAAATTGGTAATTACAATTTGATTTGGCGTACAAAGCTACAGGTTCTTTTACTGCTGGGACTGGGATCGGTGTTTTTCTGTACCTGATGACTAGAGCTGCAGCACAGAATGTTCGCTCGACTGCTGTGGTGAGCCGGTCCCGCAGACGTTGCTTTACGTCATCTCCATCGTCCACTCCTTGTGTAAGCAGAAAGACATGTTAGTCAGTTTAAAATTACCGTGGTAGACAATCGACATTACTGTGCGAACATGTGTATATTTCAGTTTGAAGGATTTATCTAATTAATTCACGTAAGTTGTGTGATTTATGCAGTATGTACCTGACGAGATGCAGCGAAATATGCCAGGCAATAAATCGTGCAATCTATTGTTTGTGTCTTCGTTATTCAAATTCATCACGGGAAAATATTGTTTTGGCTTTCTTTATCATTTTTTATTATTATTTCAAGTTAAAAGCTTAATGAAAATATGCTATAGGTGAATGAGAATATTTGGAGTATGACAGACTCTATTCAAAGATGTTAGTACGCATGAAAACAGATAATCACTCATTATCATTAGCATCTTGTAGTGTGTAGTTAATTGTACGATGCAATGAATGTAATATCATATGTATATGTGAATGTATTTGCTTTATACACAAATGTAAAGGAAAACACACAATACATCTTCTAAATACACAATTTTCAATAGAATAAAAGTTTAATTTTTTTGTCTAACGGAAGAATCAAACCCTTGTCCCACCGCGCTCATGCTATTGCTCGCATAACGTCCTAACCACTACACCAACGCTCCGGTGTTAAAATTATGTAGTGCATAAATATCACTCCGCGTCATCAAGTGGCCTAAGTATCACCCCGCATAATCCTGCGACCTGTCCAGCGCAGAATTTTTTTTTTTTAATTTCATATCCTGTTTACAGGACATCGCTGTCAACACCAGCATTTTACTGCTGTACTTAATGTCTTGGCAAGTTTATATATATATATATATATATATATATATATATATATATATATATATATATATATATATATATATTTTGTTGCGTATCCCTTACGGGACGTTGCAGTCAACACCAGCATTTTCAGCTGCTGTTGATGTACTAGGCAAGTGTTACGTTCAGTAGTTTGCCATTGCTTTCGAAAAAACCAGCACCGCTGTGTTTCGAACCCGGGTATACAGGCTCACAAACCGCGTTCGCAAGCCCTTAGCCAGAGAGGCTTAGACCCACAAATCATGTTTTATGTGGACGTGTAGACTTGTTTTAGCATATGCTATCAAATTTACCTTCCGTTGTTACGTATATTGTGTATGGGTGGAGGTTTTAGATAGGAAATATCTTGGCAAGTTTACGTACAGCAATTTGCCATTGCTTTCTGAACGACCGGCACATATACCACTGTATGAAAACCAGCGCCAGGCGGTCTGCTTCCAAATCGCCCTCACTTGTGTTTGGTACGCGGTATGAGGGATTATGAATTGCGTCCGTAACGCCTTCGCCACAGAGTACTATAACAATCTTTTAGAATCGACGGCTGACCGGGGCTGGAACTTTTTTTTTTTTTTTTCAAATATAGGACTCGAAATCGCTCTCTTTATCACAAGCTGTAATGCACTGCCTCTGTTTCTGTCAGGTGTAAACGATCCATCACATCCTGAATCCACCCACATTGTAATCTTACTCTTCTCCGCCTCGCCTGCATTCTTTCCTCCATAATTATTCTGTTTCTTAACTTCCACATCTTTTTGCTTGTCCAAAATATTTAATTTTTCTTATTTTGTTTGTCTGAATAACCAGCCTTCTTCAATATTGAGTTATTGTTAAACTGAGCTTGCGTACATGCACAAGTTGTTGGTCGGGGGTCTCACGTTTTACGATGGTAAGCAGAGGATTTCTTTATGGAGGCAAGGGTTACGGTCACCGATGAGTAAGGTCACCATAAAGAAGGAAAGCAATGGCAGACTACCTTCTGTAGAGATGAATGGAAAATACAGCAGTCATAGAAATTATAGCAGTGGTTCCCAAGCTTTTCAAGCAGAGGGCCATATCTACTATTTTCGGTAGTTAAGCGGGCCACAACGTTATAAAATTATAAAAGTCGTGCAATATCATTCTTATCTTTCTTAACTTTCGTCAACAAAATTCTAAAACTTTAAAGGCAGTCAGTGTCAATACTACACTACGGTCATTTTTTGGTTTAAAATCAAAAGTTCATTTAACAATAAATTTATAATCAGTTTCGAAAATCGCTGTTAATGTAATTAATTTACAATTGTAACTGTTCTTCATAACCAGTTACTTAAGTTCAGATGTCAGTTTATTAATGTCTGGGCACAAATTTGTCGTGCCCAAAGTCATAAGCGCAGCTAGGTTACTGTCGGTGAGTCTGGAACGTTGCTTGTTTTGTTTGTTTTTTTTGTTGTGTTTTTTAACGGTCATTGCGGAAAATGACTGCTCGCATCTGTAAGTTGAACCAAAACGACAAAAGGTACATCTGGGTGAATGAACGCAAGTGTTCAAATTGTTCGACAGGCAATAGTCGCCAGAAAGAAATCATATGATTAGCTGAAGGTGAAAGCAGACAGCTCCAGAAATTTACATCTCAGTGCAGCATTGCATTTCAAATCGATTACTTCGTGCTGAAGGTTTTCTGTAATTGATAGAGCTTGGCATCAGGCAATACGAACGGATTTATGAAGAGAGTATATTATATTAAATAACGAGGCCTTGCGTGCCACTTTCTGACAGCTGGCGGGCCACAAGTGGCGCCGCGGTTTGGGAACCTCTGAATTATAGCATCAATATAGTTTTCAAAGAAAAAAATTTAATCGTGTATACAAAACAATATAGTTGTCATTGCAACTATAGTATCAATAATGTTTTAAAAGAAAGAAAAATTATCTAGAAAATAAAAAAACAAATATACCAGTCACGGAAACTATATCATCATTATAGTTTTGAAAGAAAGTAGAAACAATCGTGAAAACAAATTTAAAGAATAGCAGTCTTTGAAATTGTGGTAGTATCAATATAGATTTAAAAAGAAATAACAATGGTGAAATTATTTTTAATGGAACAGGTCATTGAAACTATATAACTAAAAATATCAAAACTAAGCCTAAAAACAAACTATAGCGGTTATAGAAACTATAACAACCATACAGTTTTTACAGGAAAACAAAACAGTCATGACTCTAAAAACAATGTTACACTTCAACAATATACGAGGCTAGAAGGAGAAGAGATCAATGGTAAACACCACGTCCTGTAAGAGGTTATCTACTTGCGTCTTAAAGTTGGTTGCATGAACATTGCAGGACGTTGTGATCATGCCCATGTTGATTCTCTGGGCAATTTTATGTTCAGTAATTTATCATTGCTGAATGAACTAGAAGTCAACGTTTATGTCCAACTGTACCTTAACATATAATTCGCTTTAAAAAAGTCAATTAAAAGTCGACTTCATTGCACCGGGTTTTATCCCATATGGCTCAGTCTCTTTCTGCAGCGCGGAAAGCGTCGCACAAAGCACGAACTTCGTAGCTCTAGCGACGACCCATGAGAGTTTCCGAAAAATTTCACTCGTGAACCGAAGGACGCAGCCCGGAATCGAATCCACAACCTTCGAAGCCGGAGTCAAACGGCTTGACGACTTCGCCACGGAGTCACCAGATCATCAATCTTCCTTATGATTCATAATGAAAATTTGATGTATTTTCGGAAGATATCTAATTACTGATCATGGTTGCATGTACATCAAACCAGTGAAGATAGACAGGACCACTGAATCAACACTATGATTCAATCTGTAGAAGAAGAAGAAGAAGAAGAAGAAGAAGAAGAAGAAGAAGAAGAAGAAGAAGAAGAAGAAGAAGAAGAAGAACAAGAACAAGAACAAGAAGAACAAGAAGAACAAGAACAAGAAGAACAAGAACAAGAAGAACAAGAAGAACAAGAACGAATAACAAAAAAAAAGAACAAAAAAAAGAGCAAATCAAATCAAATCAACTTTATTTTACAAGGGTCACAAATTGGGCACGCAGGCCCGTCCTACATTCGGCCCTTCCAATCACTCGTCTTTCGTTCATCAAGAGCATTATACATTTACATAAGAAGAAAAAAAACAATGTGAAATGAATGTTGTAAACATAAACAAGGCAAATTACCATGTTATGACGCCCATCTCCCACCTACCCACACATCATCCCACACACACACCCACCTACCAACACACACGAAGGGAAACATACATACCCCACCAACAGACCCATCCACCTCCTGCAATCCCCCACCCACACACACCCAGGGAGACATACATACCCACCAACTGACCCATCCACCTCCCACACATCCCCCACCCACATACACTACACTCACCTGTTACCCCAACCCAAACACACTCCCCACCCACACAAACATCCCCCATCAACTCACACATCCCAAGCCCACCCACATACACATCCTAATCCACACACCCATCCCCCACCCACACATCCTCTCCCCACCCACACTTCTAACCACCCATCCCCCAACCACACCTCCATCGACCACATATTCCCCACCCACGCACACACATCCCCCACCAACCCACACATCGCACATCCACTCACACATCCCCAAACCATACACACACATCCCCACCAACTGACATCTCCCTACCCACACACACACACACATATCTCCCTAACCACCTATACATCCCCAATCCACTCACACACACCACACCACCCACACATACATCATTCACCCATCCACACATGCCCTAAGCCACATTCCCCACCACACACATCCCCTACCCGCACATCACACACATCCCCTACCACACAATATTCCCAACCCACGCACCACACACACATATCCCTCACCCACACATTCCACACCCACATATCCCTCACCCGCACATCCCACACACACATACCACCAAACATCCCCCACCTACTCACCACACAATATCCCCCACCCATATACCACACAATATTCCCACCCACACCCATAAGAACAAAAAGAAGCAGCAGCAGAAAGGAGAATAATAATAATAACGGTGAACTGGAGGATGATAATGGGGAAGGAGGAAAAGGAGGATGAAGAGGATGAGATAGATGAAGACAATTATAACAAAATTAAGAAGAACGACGACGAAACGGGTATGGGGTTGTTGGAGGAGGAGGCGGAGGAGGAGGAGCTGGAGCAGGAGCAGGAGGAGCAGGAGACGATGATGAAGAAAAAGAAGAATAGGAAGTTAGGAAAGAACAAGAAGGATATGGCGAAAATTCACATCCTGGCGTAGGATTCTCATTCAATATCTTACATCCTACTCCGCAATACACCTCATACAAACACGAAACCATATCTCCTGGCGACAGTCTAATGGTGGCACCTACATTAATGTGGAATCATTTGCCTCCTGCAGTTTGTCAACTGATCCATCCCAGGAAGAGCCTCTCAGTTGACCCAACAATGGAACTCTAGCTCCAGACATGACCTCTCAGTTTGGCCCCAGGCAACATAAACATTGCAAATGATACTTTAAAAATGCGACACAATCTTCCGTTGGCTCCCCGCTATCTGTGGATAGTCAGATTGCACTTCATTTATCTGCCTAGTAGTTTGATGTTTTTTTTTTTTTTTTCAGGGGGTGTGGGGGTGTGAGGGGGTGGTGTGGGGGGATTCTGCGCTATTTGCTTTATTTTTTAAAAATGTATTTTCATGTATTAATTATTTGTGGACGTGTTTCTTTTCCTTGTAACCTGTCCTTTCTGTCTGTCTATGATCTCTCTCTTTCTCTTTCTTTCTCTCTCTCTCTTTCTCTCTCTCTCTCTCTCTCTCTCTCTCTCTCTCTCTCTCTCTCTCTCTCTCTCTCTCTCTCTCTCTCTCTCTCTCTCTGTCCTCTTGTTCCCTCTCCCCTCGGAAAAATGGTAACTTATCTCAAACGATAACTAGCCAAACAACATTCCCATATGTATGGCACGTTACACCTTCCGTAGGTATTTATAATGCCCATGTTAAACATTGCCCCAGTGAGTAATTTGTTTCCGGATCCGGTCAGGGATATGCACTACTGACGAGCTCAAATGAGGGCGAAACTCGAGTATAGTGCTTCCATATTGACGTGGATAGGCCTTAGGTTCATACCAGAATGCGATCGGCGTTGCCAGTAGTGGGTTGTGCTCAATATTTAATTTGTTATTGATTATTTGTCATGCGTTTAATGCTATTGTTCTTTTGTTGTCAAAATTTGCTTCATAAGTGATGTTGAATGGAAGAATGTATGAGAAGAAATAGAGAAGAAGGGCAGAATGTCAGACGGGCCTGCGTGCCCAATTCTTAACCCTTTGAAAATAAAAACTTTCGTTCGTTCGTTCGTTCAGTCGTTCTCCATCGTCAACTGCTCGTTCAAGTGTTCACGTGTATGTGTGTGCGTTTGTATGCCAGTCTCACCCACCATCTCTCACATTAAAACAGTTTAAAGGTATTTTTTTACGGAAACTGTTATTTTTGTAATCATATTGGTGGAAAAGCACAAAAGAATACATAGCCAATTAATTATATCGAAAAGCAAAATTGTCTTTTACACATATGAGAAGATTTGATTGCTATTTAATCAGCATTAATGACATCCAGACAAATTTCCGAATTCTGCACCGATGATATTCGCTAGCCTGCCTGGCCCGTAGAGATATGTTCGAACTTCCGTTGAGGTTGGGATTTCTTGTTTATTGAGCTCTCACTTCGGCCCAGTCGAAAGCTGGTACTAGGAAATGATATGAGAAGTAAAGGCGGTGGGATTATCACCATATGCCCCATCCTGTGCCACATCCTATGCCCCATCATGGGCCCCATCCTATGCCCCATCCTATGCCCCATCCTGTGCCCCATCCTATGCCCCATCCTGTGCCCCATCCTATGCCCCATCATGTGCCCCATCCTATGCCCCATCCTGTGCCCCATCCTATGCCCCATCCTATGCCCCATCCTGTGCCCCAATCCTATGCCCCATCCTGTGCCCCATCCTGTGCCCCATCCTATGCCCCATCCTGTGCCCCATCCTATGCCCCATCCTGTGCCCCATCCTATGCCCCATCCTGTGCCGACTGAACATTTCACATTTATTTTATTTTCTGAGTGTAATTTTTGATTGGCATGTAGTTGTGTCAGTGTTACTATATCACATGTCTACATCTTTACTCACCATGCTCCTATAAATTATATCTACATCTTTACTCACCCTGCTCCTATAACATATATCTACATCTTTACTCACCCTGCTCCTATAACATATATCTACATCTTTACTCACCCTGCTCCTATAACATATATCTACATCTTTACTCACCCTGCTCCTATAACATATATCTACATCTTTACTAACCCTGCCTCTATAACATATATCTACATCTTTACTCACCCTGCTCCTATAACATATATCTACATCTTTACTCACCCTCCTCCTATAACATATATCTACATCTTTACTCACACCTGCCCTATAACATATATCTACATCTTTACTCACACTGCTCCTATAACATATATCTACATCTTTACTAACCCTGCTCCTATAACATATATCTACATCTTTACTCACCCTGCTCCTACTAACATATATCTACATCTTACTCACCCTGCTCCTATAAACATATATCTACATCTTTACTCAACCCTGCTCCTATAACATATATCTACATCTTTACTAACCCTGCTCCTATAACACTATATCTACATCTTTACTAACCCTGCTCCTATAACATAGTCTACATCTTTACTAACCCTGCTCCTATAACATATATCTACATCTTTACTAACCCTGCTCCTATAACATATATCTACATCTTTACTAACCCTGCCCTATAACATATATCTACATCTTTATAACCCTGCTCCTATAACCATATATCTACATCTTTACTAACCCTGCTCTATAACATATATCACATCTGTACTAACCTGCCTCTATAACATATATCTACATCTTTACTAACCCTGCTCCTATAACATATATCTACATCTTTACTCACCCTGCTCCTATAACATATATCTACATCTTTACTTAACCCTGCTCCTATAACATATATCTACATCTTTACTCACCCTGCTCCTATAACATATATCTACATCTTTACTCACCCTGCTCCTATAACATATATCTACATCTTTACTCACCCTGCCCTATAACATATATCTACATCTTACTCACCCTGCCTCTATAACATATATCTACATCTTTACTCACCCTGCCCCTATAACATATATCTACATCTTTACTCACCCTGCTCCTATAACATATATCTACATCTTTACTAACCCTGCTCCTATTACATATATCTACATCTTTACTCACCCTGTCCATATAACATATATCTACATGTTTACTCACCCTGCTCTTATAACTGAGTCCTTTGACAACTAGTTCAGTACCATTATTCTGTTTTCGTGAGCGCCTCCTGAGAACTTCACTGTGACGTTCTCGGCTTCTTATTTCATTATCTCTCCGGATTCATTGATGCATTTTGGTCTGGCTATTTTGATTAGTTGGTCGCTCTTATGAAGGCCCTTGATGAATGTTTACATGTCTTCTCTTCCCTGGTTCTTATTGTCTGTTTCCTTCCTTCTGTATTTGCTGATGGAGAGAAATAATAGAGGGGAACAACTGGTTGAATGGGCAAGACACACAATATGATAATCGGAACACCATCTTTCAGCAACATCCTAGACGCCTATGGGCGAGGAACGGTCCAGGAAACAATTGTATCCATCAAACTGATTGCATACTAATAAACAATGGAACGAACGAACGATCGAACGCACTTTATTTTCAACCGGTTACGAATTGGGCACAGAGGGTCGTCTGACATTTTGCCCTTCTTGTCTCACTGCACTCATAACTTATTCCATTCATACATCACTTATGAAAGATATTCTTATATAACAACGACAACAACAGAACATTATGCTTTAAAACGCATGCAAAATGTGCAATAATGAATAATACATAACTCACTCAAACTAATTTTTGATTTAGGAATTATAATTACCTAAGGTAGTTGTAACGTACCACAGGTATGGGAATATTTATTATACTTAGTTGTCCTTTGAGATAATGATTATTATTTTTTATTTTTTTTTATTTTTAGATTTCGAAACAGTCAATATCAGTAAACACAAGACCAGGAGCATATTACAAATGTGACCATGCACCAGTAATGAGAAAACTAACATTAAAACTGAAGAAATTAAAGAAGACTCAAAGAAATATGGAGCTAGATTTGGCAAAACTTTAATGAAATCTGAAAATGAGTGATAATTACAAACCTACTCTACAGTATATGTATAATACTATAGAAATAAAAAGCAATAAAGACGAACAATGATAAATGCTAAAGGTGTCAATACAATAGACATCAAAGGAATTAATACCAGAAATAAAGAAGATAACGAAGAAGAAATGGATGACACGTGAAATACTGCAACTGCTAAATATTAGAAGAAAGAAATAAACAAAATTAAGATGAATATAACAAAACAAGTTGAGAAATAGTACGAAACTGTAAGGCAGCGAAAGATGTCTGGCTAAATAGCCAGTGCAATGATGTTGAAGAACAACGAACAGACACACAATCTATGTACAGAAATCCATCCATCTATCATGTACCATGCCGGTAAGTGTGGGCGGTCATGTTCTGCCATCTCACTCGATCATAAGTAGTTGATTAACATCCCAAAAAAATGTGAAGAATTAATGAATAAAGAAAAATAGTTCAAAAGTAAGGATAACTACATATCTTTTTACAGGACATCGCAATGAACTAAAACTGTTTTAGTATTATTTAGTGAATTGACAGATCATCCTCATTTCTCATCGAACCATTCAGTCCATAAGTGCTCGGATCCCCTTCTCAGCAAATCCCGCAGCGTGTGGCGGCTAACGACGCCAGTTCTGTGTTGGTTTATCAATTTTCTTTGGCTTCCTGCGTAGTGTTCTTGTTTGGCCACCCCTCTTTTAATTTGCTGCTCTCACAGTCTGGCCATGGTTGTAGATTCACAGTCATCACTTGGTTCTCGCAAAATTCTTACTTCTCGTAGAGCATTCAGAATGTCAGCCTGGTCCATGGCGCGTCCGCCCTCCACAGTAGCCTTACCTGCTAGCTTGTCAGCCCGCTCATTTCCTTGTACTCCCGCAAGCCCTGGCACGAAGATGAAACTAATCTTTGCCAGCCGAGACCGCTCCAGAGACAGAACCCATTCTCTTCCCCTCATCCCCCCATCTCTATCCTCTGGAGCATGCTCATTGAGTCGCTAAGGAAACATGCCCTAGTGAATGTCTGTGTCTCGAGCCATGTTACTGCTTTACTTACTGCCATGACTTCCATAGTCAGGCTACTTGTGGTCTCAACAAAAGCACCAGAGTCCTCCTTCACAATTCTCCCTCCGGCCTGAGCCGTAAAGGCTCATGAGCTTCTCACATGTAGGACGACCGACCCATCTGTGTAAATGACAGCATCACCGTCTAGCGAATTCTCGAAAATCAACGCTTGTACTTCCGCCTCCACAGCAGCCGGATTTTCTTGTCTGCATTTTCTGTCTAGTTGGATGCAAACTGAAAAGGACGACAGAGATATCTGTTGGCACTTATAACCATTCCTCGCCAGGTTCTAAGTCCTCAAGTGAACACACCTGTTGAAGAATGTCTTCGGCTTGACCCATCCATGACCGTCCTTTTTTTTACCTGCTGCCCTTCACCTTCATAATTTCACTATGCAGTGGATGTTGTGTGTTTGTGAAGCTGTTTGTGATTGGTTGGCACGTTTGTACGTTCAGTACAAAATGAAATCAGGTATTTGTGACTCCTGTGAAAAATTTGAGAGATAAACACAAACACAGTGTACATACCTTACATTCATTCATTCATTCATTCATTCATTCATTCATTCATTAGCATGTCCTTTGCAGAAACTAGCTCCCATTACTACTTTCCGAAAAGGTCTCTGTCATAAGCAAGATGTCCCTCGTCCGATACACCCATCTGGAGATCATCCGCCATATCCTGCACCCATCTTCTCTTTTTTCTTCCTCTTCCTCTCTCCCCAATCATATACACCTCCATTATGGTTCTCTCCAAACGATCATGACGTTTCAAATGACCAATAGTTCAATTTTCTTTGTTTTATTGTCTTTAGTAGCCAACCTTCTTCAATATTGAGAGCCTATCGCATGAATGCAGAATGCATTTATTCTTTTCTATATCCAAGATATTCTCAGAATCCGTCAATAACATTTATGTAAAGGCATTTATGCGCCGTTCAGCTTGTTCAACCATAACAAAACCCCTTACAACATGTCACACATACCTCACTGTTCTCATGTTGTATTGTTATAGCCTGCTTCAATCGTTACTTCTCTCATTTGCGCTCAGTGGTTTGCCATGCAACTGAAAGATGGATAGAATATACAAAGGAGTTATATGGTGGTCCTTCCATGACAAGTCCCATAAAATTCCTGAGATTATGAGGTAACCCATTTTATGAGTCTTAATAGGCCTGAAAACGGATTTCTGCAACTACTGAGGATTGAAAACCCCTGTTTTGTTAAACATTTGCGCAAACTACTATGCTACCTCCAACGCACATCTCTACTGTTTCTTAATTTATAAGATTACTGTTTTCATCTCGCAATGAGGTTCTAGTGCACCGGACTGACTTTTAGCATGTGGATTAGCTTTCTATATTACCAATGTCTCTCGCCATTAGGGGAAATCAATCAGACTTTAGAGGTACTTGTAATTTACGTCCCATAGTCAAGGACGGCAAGTCAAAATTTCAGTCCAACTGACCAGTGTAGGGTATGTACCCTTACCTTGACATCCGCACACCGGAAGTTTAAGAGGCGAGCTCTCTTATCCATTCCACCATATTGACCTCAGTTAGTTGTTGTGTTCTGATGCATGTCTTTTGCCGAAACTTCTCTTACTCTTTTCGGAATTAAATCACGAAAAGGCCCTAGAAGGACTCACGTAGACTTGCCCTTTGTCCTCTTGCAGTTTTTATTATTATTGTCTTAAAGGGGTATAACAGACAATAGGATCGACTTCATTGCACCAGGTTTTATACCATATGCCTCGGTGTTTTTCCATAGGGGGTTCTGTCGAAAGCGTCGCACAATGGCATTAACTCTGTTGGTCCAGCGACGACCTACAGGAGTCTCCGAAACAATTGCACTCGTTGAACCAAACCAAGTAGCCCGGAATCGAACCCACAACCTTCTGAGCGCGGGTCAGGCAGCGTAACCACTTCACCACGTAGAATATTTATTCTTCTTCTTTGATTAATTATTTTTTTTTGTATTTGAAATCTTCTCATTTATTCTGTGTTTAATTATGTTTTATAGGTTTGCTCATGTATTCTTTGACGAGTCTTTGTATTTCTTTTTCACTTTTAGATTTAGTTATATTAATGCGAGTTCTTCATGTTTGTATTTGGATACACCTAGATAGGTCCTCTCTTTATTCCCAATACTGTTCGCAGTTTATTAAGAAGTGTATTATGTTATTTTGTTCATAGCTTTCTATGAACATTGGTTCTTCCCATTTGACTGCAACCTTTTCAAGTCTTAGTGAGGTCGGCTCTCTCAGCCCACGACAAATGCAGAAAACACTCAAGCGTAAAATCCCAGATCCTTTAATTAACGTTGCTGCGATGTCCTATTTTTCTTTCGTCAGTATAGCTCGTCGGGTCAGTCTAGCCTCGCAAAACGGAGTGTGGATTATTTTTAAAATTTCGAGATATTGAGAAAAACATCCGGAAAGACAAGGCAATGGTCACCAGCGTTTCGTCTAAGCTGTTCAAGCATGCGTTCTTATATACATTTTGTTCTCTTAGCGCACAAATTTTAGACTCAGCGCGTGATAAGAATAATATGTAGGCGAACATGGACAGAGCAGCATGGGATAGCTAAAGACAGGAGGATGAGTGAGCTGCTTGAGGGCCTATATCCCAATGAGGAATAACGGGTGAAAAAAGAAGAGGATGCACGAGGAGAGGATGAGAACCTGTAATGGGTCTGTGACATGGTTCGATTCTACCATTACTCCTACCTTGTTCAACCTCAAGGAGAAATTATATTAGGGCCCAAGCCTGGCTTAGATTAACAATCATGTGACTGAGTCAGCCGCAAATAGAAGCTGCCCAAGATTGACCCTCACAGGCGTATTAATTTGAATGTGATTGTTGTCCAAGGGCCATCATAGTTTAATGAATACTCGAAGACACAGGTGGTCAGCTGCCCCACACATAGCGAGTCGACGAAAGCAGGCGACGACCCCTTGTCTGGACATTGACCGCGTATCTCCCTATCAACTACGATAACGCGTCCGCTAAACGAGACGGTATAGCCAGGTAATTTACCGGATAGTCACTTGACCGAAAAAAAGGTCTTAAAGTCGAGAGGATGGACTTCATCGCATCGGGTTGTATAACTTTGGGACAATAGTTCACCCTCACCACAAGGCGGGTCGTTTGCAGAATGTCGCTCTCATCACTACATGCCGATACGATGTTCGATCCTTTGTTAGTTCTGTCGCCACATGTGTTTAATGTCCAAGGTGTCTTCAATGTTCTGTGTCCACCTGATAGACTACTGCCTCTTCTTCCAGGAAGCATGGCTTCATCGCTGTGTGTTTTTTTCCAAACCACTGTGATTCTCAACTTTAATGTTAATAGCTCACAAATTATGAATTGGATCCGAGGAGAGTGGTTGTTGTCTCTGGAGCGGTCTCGTCTGGCGAAAATTAACTTCATCTTCGAGCCAGGGCATACGGGAGTACAAGGAAATGAGCTGGCTGACAAGCTCGCAGGTAAGGCTACTGTGGAGGACGGACGCGCCATGGACCAGGCTGACATTTTGAATGCTCTACGAGAAGTAAGACATTTGCCAGAACCAAGTGATGACTGTGAATCTACAACTGCGAGAACAGCAAATTAAAAGTGGTGTGGCCAAACAAGAACACTACGCAGGAAGCCAACGAAGATTGATAAACTAACACTGAGGAGGGGATCCGAGCACTTATGAACTGAATAGTTAGATGTGCATTGAGGATGATCTGTCAACTAACTAACTAACTAAATTATAAATTTGGCAGGTCTTTAATTCTGATTATTGGTAAAATAAAATCTTAAGCTCATAATTTTACATCTCGTAGCTTGCAGAGATAGGCTTGAAGGCAGGAGAGATCAGATTTCTGAAACAAATGTTGAGAATTCTTGAGACTGCTACAGTAACTTACGAGAGTGAGGAACAGGCAAATACAAGTAGAATATTCTATGCAATGCCAACAGGGAGACAAACAGTGCTATTGGTTATGTAATGAGAAGAGAGACATTGGAAAACATCGCGACGACTGGACACATCTGAGGTAGAAGAGGCGGAGACAAACCATGACAAATTATGCTAGTGGCTGTCCTGGTGATATGCTAGTATATAATCAACGGAATTGATCTAGACCATCAAGGACTGACATATGTGGAAGTGTACGAACACATTGGCCTGTTGGTAGGGCTCGTGATGATGATGATGATGATGATGGTGATGATGATGATGATTATGATGGTGATGATGATGATGATGATGATGATGATGATGATAATGATGATGATGATGATGATGATGATGATGATGATGATGATGATGATGATGATGATGATGATGATGATGATGTTGATGATCATGATGATCATGATGATCATGATGATCATGATCATGATGATGAGCTGCAGAATAGAATGAATGGTTTGCCCACAGAAGCCCATGACGTGCTTGAACTATCTTTCCTCTGGGCATGGGGCTGGCGAGTTTTGACAATCAAATAGCTAAATCGAATTTGACAATCAAATAGCTAAATCAAATTTGACAATCAAATAGCTAAATCAAATTTGACAATCACACAGCTAAATCCCGTGTAGGAAACATGACCACTCTAGTCCTAAACCCCGCAAGCCTGTACCATCATCATACACCATGCTGGAAAGCGTGGGCGGTCATGTTTCGTCATGTCACGCGATCACCAGAGTAGTGGATCAGTGGGATATTTTGTTTCGATTATACCATGTGATCAAGCCTTTTTGAAATGTACTGCTCTGCCTTTCCCTTGTTCTTTCCCCCTCAGTCTTGTCATCAAGTTCTGCAGTTTATTTCTTCTCACTATGCCCCCCCCCCACGCCCCCTCAAAAAATAAATAATTTAAAAAAAAAAAAGACATTGAGACTGCCTACGTATAATTTCTCTAGTCAGTTTACGGTTTTCTTTGCATTTTCTTCAGACACCATATTTTCACTGCCATTAGATATTTTTCAGCTTTTCGGCTGATTGGCCACGCTTTACATCCATACAAAAGTACATGTTCTGTGTAGCACTTCGACACTTTTATTTGTTTTAGTTGACATCCATTTGGGAAACCCGGGTTTGAATTCTCGGTAATGTGATGGATTTTTCTGTCGAGGCCGAAAAGAAAATCCTAACCTGCACAGTTCACGGCGACTACACTAGTCAGACGGCCTTAAGTCCTCATGAATAAATATCCCGTCCTACACCGCAATGTACGGTTTGCAATAATGACAGACATATATCAAACATCTTTGTGTCTCCTGAAATTGCCCTCCAAAACAGTATTTTGGCTTGACAATGGGCATTATTATGTAACATTCTGACCCAAAAAGGAGACTTTCTCCACTTGTGATATCACCTCGCGGGAGTTTACATCAATTCTTCCTTGTTTCATGAAGTGACATTCTGTCATACTTGAGCACTTTCTCCTTCCCTTTTCGGTCTTTGTATTGTTGTTGGTGTGTTTGTTTGCGCATAAATATACAGCACATATAGTCACAGTGCAATTACATACTGCAGAAATAACACAACATAAACTAAAGTAATTAGATAAAACCTTCAAACTGATTTATTCACACAATTAGAAACAATTAGTAGATGCGGTTGTTGCACACAGTGAATACCTAGGGTTAGAATTAAAGTGTACAAAGACACAGATTATGGTCGTCACTAAGAAGAACGAAATACCACACTGTAATATACAAATAAATGGGAATATTCTTCAACAAGTGAATAGGTACAATTATCTCGGAATATTAATATCATCTGATGAGAGATGCCTCGAAGAGATTAGAACAAGAATTGCCATTGCAAAAGCAGCCTTTAGCAAAATGAAAAACGTACTGACTAATAAAACATGTCAATTGAAACGAGAAAAAGAGTTTTGAGATGCTACATAGAGCCTGTATTTTTGTGAAGCTTGGACAATGAGCAGTCAAGCTGAAAACCATGTGATGGCTGTGGAAATGTGGTTTCTGAGGAGAATGCAAAGAATGACATGTACAGACAGAAAAACCAATGACCAAGTACTACAGGAAACAAATGAAAATCGTAAATCGATTATTGAAATTAGACGTTGACAGTCAAAATATTTTGGACATGTTATGAGAAGAATAAATTGGAGAACTTAGTGACAACTGGCAAGATCGAGGGGAGGAGAACAATGGGAAGACAGAGTAGGAAATACCTGGATTACTTGACTACGTGGCATCGTCGAGACAAGAACACGGAGCTGATCCACGATTCTGGTGATCGGGTGAAATGGCGAGTCATGCCCGCCCACGCTTACCGGCATGGCACATGATGGCTGGATTCACGCAGAAATCACACAACATAAACTAAAGTGCTTAGATCAATCCTTCAAGCTGAAGTGTAATTACTGTGTGAAAATGTGTGCTATATAGTTCAGCATTAATAATAATCAAAGTAAATGAGAGTCACAGTTCTCTATCTACTTTCATTTTCGTCTCATTATTTCGCAAAATATGTTACCTCTTTAATTCATATCAAATCTGAAGCAATTACGGGTAGCGAACAAACTTGTCAAGCACCACTTCAAGCGGAATGTTATAACTTCCATTATGACTTGACTGTCTAAATCAGAGACGGGAAACATCTGGCCCGCGGACCGTACAAGGCCCGCGAAATCATCTGGTTTAGCCCTGTCAATGCAACCCCAGGCGGGACTCAAAATTCAACAAATCTATGAGCTGTATAGACAATCATCAATAAATTTAGTAGCCGCTCATCAATACCAGCGAACATCGCATGCCTCATCAAAGAGAATCTGTTCCAGCCATCACAGTATGGGTGAGATCATTTAATGTTTGACCAAATATAGCAGGCGAATGTTTGCGTGGATAATTTTTTGTAGTCCGAGAATATCATTAATATCCGAATGGCCTCTGGCTTAAAAAAGGTTCCCCATCCTGGACTTAATGATGTCAGGATCCGCTGTGTCTTATGATGGAAACGTGTGGTCTTCAAGTTTCCAATAGGGTTAAATTTTAAGCAATTAATGTTCGAATTGTTAACACAACGTCATTGACGTTTTAAGAGAGCGGGTAAGTTAAAGGCCCTTGCCGCACGCTTTAAGACTTATTGGACTTGTGATGTAAGATCATATTATCCTTATATGTATTGTATATTATTAAATACATATCGCCAAAATATCAACTCAAGAAATCAATAATAATGATTGCACCAAAAATCATGTCTAGAAAACAACAATAATAAGAACACCTAAAACATCATGCCGAGAAGGAATAATAGATATGAGAACACCAAAACAACATGTCGAGGAAACAATAATAATGAGAACACTAAACACCATGTCGATGAAACAATAATAATGAGAGACCAGAAACAACATGTCGAGGAACAATAAAAATGAGAACACCAAAACACCATGTTGAGGAAACAATAATAATGAGAACAAGAAAACTAAAAAGAATAATTTTTTTCCCAGAAATCAACATTTTGGAAGCAGGCCTTTAGGCTGCTGTTTTGGCAACATTGTTATGAAAGAAACCACCTACCAACGGATGGATAGAAGCCCGTTGACATGGATGGAATCTGTCTGGAGGAAGAAACACCTGACATAAATGTATGCGGATGTTGGACACACTGACCTTTTAGATGCATAACTAGATGTTACGCACTCACGTTGAAAGAAGAAGAAAACGGCGAAGAAACAGAATAATAAGATAATATATCACCATAATATTCAGAATAAAATGTTAATAGCTAATCAAATGTATGCATTCTAACTTAGCAAGAACTGATTAAGAAACTAAACGTAAAGATACACTTTTTTGAGACATGCCGTTATTTTGGATATTTAGATTTTGATCGTAAACTGATATTAAAAATGGCATCATCTTTCTGTGAAAGCACATCCAGTGATGTATCCGCTGATAACGTCATACGCGCGGTCGGACCGGGATTCCTCGTCCGCTAATAGAGGGGAAGTCTGTCCACTTATTCCTCCGTGCACTTCATGCCTGCAAAATGTGATGGCCTTTTTACATTACAGACCCGTAGCAAGTTGCTGCTTCCGGGCACGATATGTTACAGCGACTGATGCGATATGCTTATAATTAATATTTGCATATTTAGATGTCCATCTGTCAGAACACAGACGAATCCGTCGACTGTCAGATGTGTCATATTTGATGAAAAAGGTCCCTTTAACATTTGGCCTTCTAGATCACTCATCTGTCAAGATTTAATGGAGTGAGAAGTAATGTAAGGAGTGGGGACAGCGAGATGATCAAGAGACAATGGCAATAAAAAGTCAGGTACATGATGATGATAATCGTCATGTGTCTTGCCGGCTGGCAAGGGCGTTCATATCTTTTCACAGATTTCAGTTCTTGTTGTTCTGGATTAACTCTGTTGATAATATTCCCCCATGCCACAGTCTCAGTCCACCACTACCGTTTATCTTAATCTGCCTCTGCCTCATTTCTCACTGAACTTCCCAGTTGTCCCGATTTCTCCAACGCCTCTCTTCTCATCACATGATTAAAGAAAGCAGCAGCTTATCTCTTTCTTATAGTTCTATATACTGTTCTAGTTTCATTAGCTTCTTCCAAGCAATATGACAGACAATTACTATTGTAAAGTTAATCATGGAAGAATTGTGGACAGAAGAACAATCAGCCACAATAAATTCTAGATACTATATCGTAAATAGTAAGATATATATATATATATATATATATATATATATATATATATATATATATATATATATATATATATATATATATATATATATATATATCTGTGTGTGTGTGTGTGTGTGTGTGTGTGTTTTGTTGAGGTCTTAGTCAGATATGACTGAGCTATCGTATGTTTCTGTTCAGCGCTCACCAAACCCGACACCCCACATTGTACCAACGGCTTCGGGCGGAGGAGCGCAATTTGTGGGGGGGAGGGGTACACGCCTTACCGTGGTCGAGGATGAAAGCTCCGGTAAGCGGACAGTTAGAGTATTGCTTTACTGATCAGGCAGCTTCTGCAGCTTGTCTTGTTCCAGACGTATTGATGTTACCTTTCCTCTCTGGCCGAGATGGGGATCGTGCGTCATGGGCAACACATGGTTTCTAAATTCAGTCCGGGCTTTGTGTTATGGAGAGGTATAACTCCATCTTACAAACTATCGTCTGTCAAGACGGCAAGGTGCCAATTTTTTTTTATTTTTTTCCTGTTTCCATCCTGTTTCAGGATATTGCTGTCAACACCAGTATCTTTCAGCTGTATGTTGATTCCTAGGCTAGATTACGCTCATCAGCACGCCACGACTTTCTGGCGACCGGCTCCATAATCTCGTAAGTCACTGGTGCGACTCGAACCTCTTCACATTCTCGTGCGCTCACGTCAACAATGAGAGCATTCGGAGTTACGGAGACAGCTGCTAACCCCTCAGCCAGGGATACCGGCAAAGTGAAAATGATATATGTATATATATTCATCCATCCATCATGTGCCATGCCGGTAAGCGTGGGCGGTCATGTCTTGCCATCTCACTCGATCACCAGAGTCGTGGATCAGCTCCGTGTTCTTGTCTCGACCATGCCACGTGGCCAAGCCATCCAGGTATTTGCTTCTCGGTTTTCCCCTTGGTCTCTTCCCCTCGATCTTGCCAGTTGTCACCAAGTTCTCCAATTCATTTCTTCTCATAACATGCCCAAAAAATTGTGACTGTCTGCGTCTAATGTCTCTAATCTCTAATATATATATATATATATATATATATATATATATATATATATATATATATATATATATATATATAGAGAGAGAGAGAGAGAGAGAGAGAGAGAGAGAGAGAGAGAGAACGAACAAACAGACTTTATTTTCAAAGGGTAACAAATTGGGCACGCAGGTCCGTCTTACATTCGGCTCTTCCAATCACTCATCTTTCTTTCATCAACAGTGCATAGGAAAAAACATTGTCAAATGAATTGTGTAAACATAAACAATGCATATTACTATGTTATGAGACACATCCACCACTCACCCACTCATCCCCCATTCACTCCAACTCTCCCACCCAACCACACACATAACCCACACACACATACATTCTCCCACCCATCCACACATCCCCTACACCTACACATCTCCCCACCCACACACACATCTCACCCACCACACATCCCATCCACCCACACCCCAAGCACACATACATTCCCCAACCCACACACCCCCATCCGCAGACATTCACCCACCTACACACATCTCCCCACCGACTCGCATATTCTCTACCCGTCCCACTACCCACCAACAATCACTCACCCACATATCCTCCTCCACCCACATACCTCCAACCACCCAGCCAAACACACATTCCTCAGGCACACATACCCCACGCACACACACATCTCCCCGCCAACTCACATATCCTACACCTACCCACACACAAATTCCGCACCCACCCACATAAAATCCCATCTCCCCCAGCCCACTCACAGACCCCGAGCCCACCCCTACAAACAACCCCCACCATCTCCTAACCTACACACACGGACCCACCTACATATCCTCTACCCACCCACACATCCTCTACCCATCCATCCCCCAACCAAATATCCCTTAACCACTCACCCTTACTTATATACAATCACCCACCCACACATCCTCTACCCAACCAAACATCCTCCACCCACCCATCCCCAGCCACACATCCTTTAACCACACACCCCTACCCATATACACACACATCCCCACCCACACACAATCTCCCCACCCATACACACATCCCTCACACACATGCCCACCCACCAACACATCCCCCATTCACAAACACACACCTCCCATCCACGCACACACAACCCACACACACATTCTCAACCCATACACTCATCCCCTCACACATCCCTAGACACACGTACTTATCCCTCAACCACTAACACCCACACATCCCTCACCCACCCATCAACACATACATCTCCTATCTACCCACCCACACTCACACACCCCCAACCACCCATCTAAAAACACATCCCCCACCCTCATACACATCCTTCACCAACCCGCACACCCAACCACACCCCCACCCACCCGCACACGACAGACAGACAGACAGACAGACAGACAGGCAGACAGACAGACAGTCAGACAGACAGACAGAGAGCAGAGAAAGAGGTCGAAGAAAGAAAGAATTGAAATAGAGAAGGACACAATTAAATGAGAGTAACATCGCATCATACACAATAGAAGAAATATTATCATCACCTACTGCCTTCTCTGCAGACCACAGCTCTCAACACGGCCGGGTGGACAAACCCACAAACTGTCGCCAGTTGTCCTGCCTTGTGCACGTTCATGCCAAAACGTATCTTGACTTTCCTCAACGCCCCTCAACCTATTATCATTCTGGACGATACCTAAATCTTATTCTATGAGTCAAGCCTTCTTGCACTGTTCTTTAGAACAAAAAGGAGGAGGGGGGGGGGGGGGGGGGGGGTTGTTTAAATGTAAGATAATCGACTTCGCTTTACTGGGTGTTATCCAATATGGTTCAGGTCTCAGTTCGTAGGGCGGCCTACCGACAGCATCGGCACAAAGCACGAACTCAAATCAAAATCAAATCAATTCAAATCAGCTTTATTAGGGTCACAAATTGGGCGCGCAGGCCCGTCTTACATTCGGCCCTTCCAATCACTCGTCTTTCGTTCATCAAGAGCATTATACATTTACATAGGAAGAAAAATAAACATTGTGAAATGAATGTTGTAAACATAAACAAGGCTAATTGCCATGTTATGAGGCCCATCTCCCACCTATCCATACATCACCCCACCCACACAACACCCCCACCTACCCACACACACGCGCACCAAGGGACACATACACACCCCCACCTACCCACACACACGCACACCAAGGGACACATACATACCCCACCAACCGACCCATCCCCCTCCCGCACATCCCCACCCACACACACTGCCCTCACCTGATCCCCCAACCAAAACACACTCGCCACCCACAAACATTCCCCCACCAACCCACACATCCCATGACCATCCACATACACATCCTAACCCACACATCCTCTCCCCACCCACACCTCAAACCACCCATCCCCCAGCCACATCTCCATCGACAATATATTCCCCACCCATGCACACAATCCCCCACCAACCCACACATCGCACATCCACTCACACATCCTCAAACCATACACACACATCCCCACCAACTGACATGTCCCTACCCCCCCCCCCCCACACACACACATCTCCCTAACCACCCATACATCCCCAATCCACTCACACACACCCCACCACCCACACATACAACTTCTACCCACCCACACATGCCATAACCTAATCCCCCACCACACAATCCCCCACCCGCACATCATATAACCCCCTACCACGCACTATTCCCAACCCACGCACCACACACACATCCCTCACCAACACATCCCAACTTACACACCACACACATATCCCCCACTCAGATACCACACAATATTCCCACCCACACCCACACAGATACCCTTACCCATCCACCCCACATACCCCCACACACATACCACAAAAATCCCCCACCCACACACACATACCTCACCCACACAATATCCCCAACCAACACACCACACACCTCTCCCCACCCACACACGCATTCCCTACCCGTCCACCAACAGACACTCACTCACGCATACATCCTCCACTACGCACCCACACACCCCCATCCACCCACCCCCAACCAAACATCTCTCGATCACAATACCCCTACCCACACACATCCTCCACCCACTCACACATCCCACCCCGACACATACAACTCCCTCACCCACCTACACATCCCTAAGCCACTCACACACCCCCACCCACACATTCCCCATCCACACACACACACACACACATCTCCCACCCACACACCCCCACATACTTCCCCCAACCACCACAATCCCCTACTCACCCACACATATACCCCACCCATACGCACATTCCCCGCACCCATCACACACATCCCCCACACCACACACTATCCTCCACCCATACCACCACAAACATACCCTCCACCCACACATCATTCACACATCCCCCACCAACACACCGCACACATATCTCAAACCCACACATCCATACACTTCTCCCCACCCGCCCTTGCATCCCCAATCCACCCAACACAATCCCCTACCCACACAACCCCGCCACAATCCCCTACTCCCACACATACTTCCTCAACCCATCCACACATCTTCACCCACATAAACACACATCCCCCGCATCCGTCCCATACACATATCCTCCACCCATACACACATCCCCCACACCCATTCCAACACCCGTACTTTCACCCCCACACATCCATCCACACATCCCACCAACACCCACAAATACCACTACCCATCAAAACACACACTACCCCAACCCATCCAAACGCATACCCCACCCACATCCCCCCAGACACACATATCCCCACACTCACACACATCCTCCACATACACTCACACTTCCTCACATCTAGACACATACAAAATGTCTCACGTTAGTATTGAAACTAGTATGAACAAACTCCCACACTTTACTCACACACATACACTGACACTTGCCATGAGCAGTCTCATAAAAATGTTAAACATGGAGAAAAATGTGTACATAAAATGTATGTGACGTAAAAATAGTGATGCTCTCTCTCTCTCTCTCTCACTCAAACTACAGTAATGAACATGAGTTTATATTATGCATGATAAAATCAAATGGTATTTAACTGATAATATGACAGATGAGAATACACAAACATATGGATTCGCGTGTTACATAACATGCGTGTTACACGACATGCATCTGCTCAGCTCTCTCTCTCTCTCTCTCTCTCTCTCTCTCTCTCTCTCTCTCTCTCTCTCTCTCTCTCTGTATTCTTTCATATACACACTCTCTCACACATACACATGAACGCATGCACGCATGCACACACTCCCTCACTCACTCTCACACATACACGTACGAATGCATGCACTGACACATTCCCCCACCATTTCTCGCTCAATCACTCTCTCCACACACACGCACGCACGTGCGCACACATTCTCTCCCTCTCTCTGACACCCACTTTCTCTCTCTCTCTCTCTCTCTTTCTCTCTCTCTCTCTCTCTCTCTCTCTCTCTCTCTCTCTCTCTCTCTCTCTCTCTCTCTCTCTCTCTCTCTCTCTCTCGCTACCACACGCACACACATATATAGTGAACAATTATAGTTAAATAATTATAATGAACAATTATACTGAACAATTATACTCCGTAGCTCCAGCTACGATCTCTTGGAGTCTTCGAAAAAATTTTGTGAACAGAACCACATGGGCCTGAATCGAACGCAAATCCCTCGAAGCGCGAGGCAGGTGGTGTAACAACTTTGGCATGAAAATTACATTGTACTTTTCTTAACTCACTGCAGCGTTTAATGCTGCCTGATGGTTTCAGTGGACCAGACATAAATATGTTTGTGAGGCCAGCTTTCTTAGATGTTGAGCTGTTTATGAGGCCATATGTTCAGCTGTTTCTGAGGCCATGTGTTGAGCTGTTTATGAGGTCATATGTTGAGCTGTTTCTGAGGCCATGTGTTGAGCTGTTTATATGGCCAGCTTTCTTAGATGTTGAGCTATTTATGAGGCCATATGTTGAGCTGTTTATAAGGCCAGCCTTTTTGGATGTTGAGTTGTTTATGAGGCCATATGTTGAAGCTGTTTCTGAGGTCATATGTTGAGCTGTTTATGAGGCCATATGTTCAGCTGTTTATGAGGCCATATGTTGAGCTGCTTATATGGCCAGCCTTCTTAGATGTTAAGCTGTTTATGAGACCATATGTTGAGCTGTTTATGAGATCATATGTTGAGCTGTTTATGAGGCCAGCCTTCTTGGATGTTGAGCTGTTTATGAGGCCAGCCTTTTTCTTGCTCTGCTGTTTGTGAATTTCAGTATTTCTCCTTCTTGATCAAAGTTATTTGATTTTGTTGTTGTTGTTTTTGTTGTTGAAGATTTGGGTGTGTGGTAGGCGCGGGGGATATGTCAGTAACAGGCTTAAGTACATTTACCTGGTCCGAACCCTGCACATAGCTGAGAATGTTGTTCAGAACCATTGGTATCTACTGATATAACGGGACCCCCTGATCATTTGGGTAGTGAATTCGAATACCTAGCCTTCTAGAATAAGGGAAAAACACGGGAGGTCCCGCCTGAAAGTTGTGCTTGTTGGGATTTCAACGAAAGTTTAAAATCACAAAAAGTAGACGGGAAGGAGACTGCTTTCGCAAAATTGTACGAAAAAGTAAATCTACCATCGGATAGGTAGGTACCGTTACCTTGGATGAAATCTATCTAGAGCAGTGTTTCCCAACCTTTTTTGTGCTATTCCCCACCTAAGCCTTTCTAAAATTCTTATCCCCCCCCCCCCCTCCAATTACATATACATTATTTTTAATATTCAGAAATTGAAATGTTCACTAAAGAAACTTGAATGATAGGTTTTAGGAAGAAAACAATACGAAATTATTGAGCAAACACAGTAAGTAAATTTTCAAAACATATAATGGAGAACTGTAATTCAAGTACAAAATAATTTTAATGAAAGATTTTCCTATATTATTTTAATTATTAGTAATGATTTATTATTTAAATTTAGTGAGATCCTTGCGCTTGATGCTTGCTGCAAAGAGATTTTATGTCAGGTTCCAATTTAGTTAACTTCAATCTCAAGTCTGCCCGTTTTGTTATATCCAGCCGATTTCTTCCATTTTCGAATAGCCCCCCCCCCCCCCCCCCCCCTCACACAATTGAATTGCGCCCCTGTGGGGCGTGGGCCCCACGTTAGGAAACACTGATCTAGAGGAACTAAACTTTATACAAACGTACGCCGAAGTCGGACACACTTAGCTCTGACGAGTATAACTAGGAGTGACGCACTCCCCACGGAAAGAGAAACGAAGAAGAGGAAGAGACTGAAGAAGAAGATATAAATGTTTCTATAACATCTCATCTCATCTCATCTTGTTCCTCTTGTAACTTGCGGTGTCGAGGTGAAGTATAAACAGCGGGAAAGTGCCCGTTTATGGGCTTCATGTATCGAGATTCCCATTGACTCTGCTATTTCCTCTGTCAATTGTTTACGTGGTTGGTCGGCCTTATCTTCTGCTTCCATCTGGTCTGTACATCATTGCTTGCTGTGATATACTGTTAGTTGGTAACCTTGTTACATAGCCAAACCACTTGACTTGCTGCCTTCTAATAAAATCTAGTGCTGCTATAACCCCCACTTTAGTCCTCATTTCTTCATTTCTGATTTTCTCTCGTCTCGATACATTGAGTATGCTTCTCAAGAATCATGTTCATGTTCAAAGTTCGTTCGTTCGTTCGTTCGTTCTCATTTCTATTGTGATGTTTCTTTTCTCTTTTTCTGTCATAGTCCAGTTTTGGCATTATTAACATAGAGTTGGTAGAAAGATTGCGTTGTACAGTGCTTTCTTGGTAAATATTGATACGTGTTTGTTCTTTGGTATTGGTGCCATTTATCCAATGAGTTAGTTTTCTTATTGCATCTATTTTCGAGCTCGTATTCTAATTTACCTTTTGATTATATTATATTACCTAAGTATTTGAAGCTCTTTACTTGTTTCAAGGGGTGTTCTTTTAGATTAATCCGATTATACTTCTTGGTTTTTCTACGAGAAGTATTTCTTTAACATGTATGTTCAAAATTCGTCATTGTCTTCTTTAGTGATTACCAAATGGCTTATGATTTACAGTCATTCGTTACCAGAAGGAAAGAGCGTGTTCTCAAATTATATATTGTTATTTGTTTGTTGATGTAGAAACATATTGTAATGAAATGTTAGGAGGAAATATGCTGATCGTAGCAGTGCGTGCGAGAGAATGTTGGTAATTACAGCTTTTAATGGCAGACAAAAAGGAAAATAATTGATGGCTCGTGCAGTGTCGTGCAGAGCAGAAATGACATTTCCCTCTTACTCGTATCACTAACATTTCTGTACACGAGGCTAGAAAGGTTATAAAACAGGTTTATATCCGAGTGTCGGATGTCAGAAGTGCATTTTTACCGAAGACGTTTCTCTTGTTCTTGTCACCATATCTCTTTTAGAACAAGCAAGATAGTGTATGGGGCAAATCTCAAATTTCAAATCCAGTCTTGCACAATCGCAAATGCACTCTATCTTTCAGCATTCAGGGGACATAAACAATACACAGCATGTCATCATCAACATTAAGGGCCCTGGCAACTGGAGTAGGCGTTCATGGCTCTCCACAGATCGCCGTCTTTGGTGTTCTGGGTCAACTCTGCTGATGGTATACCTCAATGCCACCGTCTCAGTCCACCCAGCATCATTTCTCTTGATCCGAAACTGCCTCTCTTCCTCTTGATCCGTCCAGTTGTCACGATGCTCTACAATGCCTCTCTTCTCATCACATGACCAACGAAAGCTGTTTGTCTCTTTCTTATTTATGTTCATAATGTTCTGGTTTTATAAGCCTCTTACCATTCCACTGTGGAGTACCCGGAAACGACAGAGCTGATCGATTGGCTAAGGAAGGTGCAAAAGAAGAACAAACTGATGTGCCCATTACATACCACCAAAAGAAAAGAATGATCAAATCAGTCAGAAGGCCACCAAACATTACTCAAGACGACTACCACATTATGGACAGACCAGAACAGGTGATTATTCTGCGCCTAAGAACAGGACACAATAGATTACGCAACCACATGTATACAAAATTCAAGATTGGTGACTCAGCCATGTGCACATGTGGTTTCGCGTCGCAAACAGCAGAGCACATACTCCAGAACTGCCCAAACTACAACATATCTAGGTGAACCTTCAGGCCTAGAGAGACAACAGTGAAAGATAAACTCTATGGACCGCTGAGTGAACTAAAAAAGACTGTTAGATTCATACAAGAGACAACATTGAAGAAGAAGAAGAAGAAGAAGAAGAAGAAGAAGAAGAAGAAGAAGAAGAAGAAGAAGAAGAAGAAGAAGAAGAAGAAGAAGAAGAAGAAGAAGAAGAAGAATTATTAGCCTCTTTCGGCACTGATCCACGACTCTGGTGATCGTCTGAGACGGCGAAAAATTACCGTCCTCGTTTATCACCATGACCCATGATGATGATTAACACACGAACTAACTAGTCGTACAAGCTTGTGTAAAGTGAAATAAAACCATCTCATTTTCTTCACAAACAGCTAATGATCAAGTCATAAATCTAGGATGTCGGAACATCCCTGTTCAGAAAGTGCAAGCCAGTTTTTGACTACATAGCCTGGCATAACATGACAAGGCAATTAGTGACAGAACTATCTCCCACACGCTGCATTTTGTCAAAGTAATCAACACCATCACACATTCTCACTCACACTCACTGTAAAAATCACTGTCACAATAACTGTGGTAAAACACCTCTCTTTGTTCTTCTAGGATCGCGCAGACAGAAATAAAGCCAAGTGACATCCACATCTGAAGCCATTATGAACCTCCCGCCATCAGCCTTCGCTATGGAATTTAACCCGTTTGTGTTTGTCATGACAGTGGGGAGGACAAACGTGAGTTCTGACAACGGTAACATCAAACTTCAGTGGAAATCACACGGGAGAGAATCCTGTAGCAGGTGGAAACAGGGTAAAGTCAGAAGTAGAACTGTTGTTTTCTCTTTACATCTGATTTGTACAAAATGTATTTAAAGTTTAATTTGTTTCAGTTCCATGTTTATCAGCATATGCACATATTTTGCTTGTTACTATTCTTATTCTTCCACTGATGCTGCTGCTGCTTCTTCTTCTTCTTCTTCTTCTTCTTCTTCTTCTTCTTCTTCTTCTTCTTCTTCTTCTTCTTCTTCTTCCTCTTATTATTATTATTATTATTATTATTATTATTATTATTATTATCATCATCATCATCATCATCACCAAATGCACTTATTTTGCTTGTTCCCATTCTTATTCTTCCGCTGATGATGCTTCTTCTTCTTCCTCTTCTTCTTCTTCTTCTTCTTCTTCTTCTTCTTCTTCTTCTTCTTATTTATTATTATTATTATTATTATTATTATTATTATTAGTATTATTATTATTATTATTATCAATATTGTTATGTGTGTCAGGTCTTAGTCAAATATAACACAGCTACGGGATGACAGTAGACGGTACTACATGCTTTCTGTTAGCACCGAAAGTTGGCCGAAGCTCACCAAACCCGACACCAGCGGATCCCGGCGGAGAAGTACAATTGGTAGTGTACAAGCCCTGCCCTAGTGTGTGGAAATGCAACCTAAAGACTAAATATCATGGCAGGGCAGACCAGACCCCAAGCCTTGGCTGACAACTGGTCTAGGAGGGAAGATCCAAAGGCGGACAGTTTGAACATTGCTTTGCTGATCCGGCAGCTTCTGTAGCTTGTCTTTTTCCTGACGTATTGGTGTTATCTTTCCTCTGGAGTGAACTAGGCAGGCCAAGAGAGGGATCATGCTGCATTGGCAACACATGGTCTCTAAATTCAGCCCAGGCTTTGTGTTATGGAGAGGTATAACTCCATTAATACAAACTATCGTCTGTCAAGGAAGCAAGGTGTCAGTGATGTATTATTATTATTATTATTATTATTATTATTATTATTATTATGATTATTATTATTATTATTATTAATGCCTGGGCTGGTTATATTTCGTCCAATGGTTGCGGAATTTTGGTATGCATACAGAATATCTCTTCTCATCTAAGATGATGAGATGAGATGATGAGATGAGATGAGATGAGATGAGAAGATATTGAACAGCTCTTCACATAGGGTGTGACGTTTGGGACATGAAGAAAAAATATCAGTCTAATATGATGCATTACAAGTTCATGCTGGTGGTGCTGGAACATTACAGAAAGATCTTGACTGCAGAAGGATCTGATTCTCTTTCTTCTTTTTCTTTTTTTTTCTACCTACTGCTTTTGTCGTGAAGCTGGCGGGGTTATGAATGCAACTCGTAATCCCGCATACCGCGTTTAAAACACAGCTGCGGGCGATTTGGAAGCCCGCCGAATAGCAGTGGTTTTCATTCACTGATATGAGTGCCGGTCGTTCAGAAAGCAATGGCAAACTACTGAACATAAATTTGTCCAGGACTCACAAACAGCAAAATAAATGTTGAAGTTGACTGCTACGTCCTGTATAGGATATGCAACTAACTTTTTTAAGTATTACATAATAATATATACATAATAGTATGACGACTAATAAAGGAAACAATAGATACACTAAAGCGCGTTATTATATTATTTTGGAACTTCGGATCTGTGGGCAGGGATATTAGGATGTAGACAGGTCGTGATACAGTATAACACGTACGGACTGACTAGGATTAGGAACTTCACATCTGGTCCATTTACATATTGCATTATCAAACAGTTCTAAGTTTCTTCTTGGACACGTTTCTTCCATTTACGTATTCCATTGTCAAACAATCAATCAATCAATCAATCATGTGCCATGCGGGAAAGCGTGGGCGGTCATGACTCACCATTTCACTCGATCACCAGAGTCGTGGATCAGCTCAGTGTTCCTGTCTCGTCCATGCCATGTTTCCAAGCTATCGAGGTATTTTCCTCTCGGCCTTTCTCTTGGTCTGTTCCCTTCGATCTTGCCAGTTGTCATTAAGTTCTCCAATCCATTTCTTCTCATAACATGTCCAAAAAATGTGACTGTCTACGTCTAATTTCTCTAATCAGTTTACGATGTTCATTTGTCTCCTGTAGTACTTGGTCATTGGTTTTTCTGTCTGTCCATGGTATTCTTTGCATTTTCCTCAGAAACCACATTTCTGCAGCCATCAGATGTTTTTCAGCTTGACTGCTCATTGTCCAAGTTTCACATCCATACAAAAGAACAGTCTCTATGTATCCCCTCAACACTCTTTTTCTCGTTTCAATTAACATCTTTATAGATGTCTTTTTCTATGTCTTTATAGATGTCTGGACAGACAGAAAAACCAATGACCAAGTACTACAGGAGACAAATGAACATCGTAAACTGATTAGAGAAATTATACGTAGACAGTCACATTTTTTTGACATGTTATGAGAAGAAGTAGATTGGAGAACTTAGTAACAACTGGCAAGATCGAGGGGAACAGACCAAGAGGAAGACCGAGAGGGAAATACCTGGATGGCTTGGACGAGACAGGAACACTGAGCTGATCCACGACACTGGTGATCGAGTGAAATGGCGAGTCATGACCGCCCACGCTTTCCGGCATGGCACATGATTGATTGATTGATTGTCAAACAGCTCCAAGTTTCTTCATGGTTAAATTTCCTCCACTGGATTTAGACATTTCATTGTCAAACAGCTCCGGGTTATTTCTTGGTCAAGTTTCCTCTACTCTATTTAGATATTCCATTGTTAAACAGTTCCAAACCAATTCATTTTTTTTGGGGGGGGGGGGGGGTGCATATCCTTTACAGCAAGTTTGCAGTCAACATCAGCATAGTTTGTTATTGTTGATGTCTTGGCAAGTTTACGTTTAGTAATTTGCCATTGCTTTCTGAACGACCGACACCCATACCATTTCGTAAAAAACCAGCGCAAAGCGGTCTGCTGCCCAAATCGTGCACAGCTGTGTTTCGAACACTGGTATGGGGGATGACGAACCGCGTCCGTAATGCCTTCACCTCGGAGAGCGACAAAGCAAGTCCTAGGAGAAGAAATATTTTGTCTGCACACTGTGTTTCAGCACTAAGCAATTAATATTATTCATACTGCTTTCATTGAGAGCCTAGGTGGCGTGCTAGCTAGACGCTCATCTGGCGACCCGGTGGTCTTGGGTTCGATATTTATTGTTTATTGACCTGGACTCACAGGCAGAACCAGCTTAACATGGGTACCAAAATTGTCTTGGGAAGTAAATCCGGCAGGTGTGCTACTGACCACTTCACTGACTCGGCGCCGATTGGTATATAAAACTATGGGTTTAGCACTAATGCCCGATACGCTTTCATGTGTGTAGGTGGGTCCTTTACAATACGTAATGTGTGTAGATGGGTCCTTTACTATACGTAATGTGTGTAGGTGGGTCCTTTACTATACGTAATGTGTGTAGGTAGGTCCTTTAGTATACTTAATACCGCTTTCATTATTGATATCGGTTTCATTATTGATGTCTGTTTCATTATTGATGTCTGTTTCATTATTGATGTCTGTTTCATTATTGATGTCTGTTTCATTATGTATGACTGTTTTTTTTTAATATTGATGTCTGTTTCACAATGTATGACTGTTTCATTATTTATTATTGTTCAATTACTTATTTATGTTTCATTATTGATGTCTGTTTCATTATTTATGACTGTTTTATTATTGATGTATGTTTCATTATTGATATTCGCTTCATTATTTATGATTGATTGATTGATTGATTGATTTAGGAACCGACATCACAGCATTCGGGACATTCCCATAAGCGCTCCGTCCCCATCTCCAGCAGCCAGCGAAGAGTTTCAACACTAATAGTTCCAGTAGCAATCTGATTATATGTCCGTCTCGCCTTTCCTCTGAGCGTCGAGCGTCGGCCAGATCCCCTCGTCACCCCTCGCTGTCTCATTCTTACCAGACTATGGTGATCCATTTGCTCCTCCGAGGTGTACACGTGCTCCCACAAGGCCGCAACCACGTCTGCCTTGTCATGCATCAATACTCCACCAAGTTTTGCCGAGCCAGCCAATCTGTCCGCCTGTTCATTCCCCAGCACACCGGCATGCCCCGGAGAAAAGATCCAGGTGATGCTTGCTACCCGTGACCTCCGAAGCGAAGCAAGCCACTCTGCACGAAGCCTTGCCTGTCCTCACCCTCCTCAGCATGCTTTCTGAGTCAGTTACAATCACAATGTGTGTATGTATCATGTTCTCTATCCAGCGGAAAGCTGCATTGACCGCCTCCACCTCCATTCTTAAGCTAGATGTTGTGTCATCATACGACAGGCTCTCCTGCACCAAACGTCGACCATTAGCTTTTATTAAGAATCCCCAGGCACTTCTCCTACCTCTCAACACCGAACCATCCGTGTAGATAATCACATCACCCGGGCGAGAATTATCCTGAATTAGTTGCTGAATTTCCACTTCCGTGGCCCCTGCTGGCCACTCCCTGCACTCCCGGCTCAATGTGATTATAACTCTGCACACGTCTGACTGCTCGGCTGGCACTCTGACCCACTCCTCTGCTTGCCTGATGTTCTTCAAGTGGCACACCTGTCTGATCGTATCCTCCGCCTGAGCCATCCATGATTTCCTTCTTATCAGACTCTGACCTTCACAACGTCCAGCGCCTCATGCAACGGGTGATCTGTATCTGCAGCTACTCTGAGGTATGCCGTCGCCTGCATCACCTTGTGCCTACCAGCAACAGTCGGCAGACCAAGGATGTAACGGTGTCTCGGGTGCATCCTAGAATGACCCGCATAGCTTCGTTCTGTATGCGCTCTAATTTCACCAGCTGACTCTTTGAGACAGTGAGCAGTCCTAGTCCATAATCAATCACTGAGAGGATCAAGTGCTGGTATAGTGTGAAGAGTATTTTCTGCTCTGTGTCCATTGCAGCCATAGTTTTAAGTGCATTGAGTCCCTTTTGAGATCTTGTCACAACCGTCTCCACATGGTCCTTGAAGGACAGACTCCTGTCAAATGTGATTCCCAGATACTTCAGTTTGTTCTCTCTGTTGACGCTTCTCCCATCTATCGTGAGGATTGGGGCATCATCTCTCACAATCCTGTTGTCCAGAGAGCACCACAAAACAGCCGCATTTTCCGGGTGGATGACAGCACTCATTTCAGTGCACCAATCAATCACTTTGTCTACTGTCGCCTGTAGCTCCCGGGCTGTTTAATCCCTATCTCTCCTCTGCCTATATGCAAGAATATCATCTGCAAATGTTAGTATTCTTCCAACCCCTGGTGCTTCTAGGTATGCAATCTTGCTCGTATACACATTAAAGAGCACCGGTGAGATTGCAGATCCCTATCGCAGTCCCGGGGTTAAAATATGTGGCTCTGAGGTCCATGCACCCAGACGGAGAGCAACCCGACGAGAATGCAGGACGGCGTCTATCCAGTTCACCAACCAGGGATTGACCCCCATCTCCATAAGTGCGGTCATCAAAATATCATAGCGAACTCTATTGTACGCATCCTCGAGATCAAGCGCTGCCGCCATCGTTTCCTGTCTACTCTGGAACCCTTCATTAACGTCAAAGGCAAAAGTAGCTGCATTTGACCAGGTATCTTTTCCTGGAATGTAGCTCCCCAAGCCTCTTGGAAGAAGCTTCCCCCTTTCCAAAAAATTCTGCAGCTTAACAGCAACTATCTTCTCTAAAACCTTCCCAAATATATTTTGAAGGGTGATGATCCTAAACCCGCTAAGTTTTGAATGATACTTGAATGGTTTTGGGAGAGGGATGAGATAGCTATGTAACCAATCCTGCGGTAGTGATGCTGTCCTAATGCTCTTATTAAAGCAGTCGGCCATCTCCTTCAGGTCTACATCGCTCAAAGCCTTCATGTTGCCATACCTGACACCGTCAGGCCCTAGTGACGTGTCTTTTGCCTTTTTCAAAATATGTTTAACATCTTCAACCCGTATGTGTCTTCATAAGGCATATTATCCGTTGTGCCAGATAATTCTTCTCTAACTGCATCCCTGGTATCCGCATCATTATGATTGATCTGCTCTAAAAATCTCTGGAGAAACGCTTTCCCTTTCTCCTCGTCTGTTGTCACGCGTACACCATCCTCTTTATAAATTGTTTCCACTGTCATAGGCCGATCTTTTCTTTACATTTGTCTGTGCAGTTTCCAGAATTTACGCAGTGTTTTATCACCTCCAATCTCCTTCATAAAACATTCCCATTTTACGTTCTTGGCCTCTACAGCACACCGCTTGAAAGCCTCCACCTTGTCTTTCTTGTCATTTTCCGCTCTGTCCACTTCCTCTCGTGAGCTTCAGGATGTCTGTCGCACTTTCATTAGCTGCTTCACTGCAGCTCTCTTTGCTTTCCAAGCATTGTCTACTTCTGGGGTCCACCATGGGGGCTGCAATAAAGGAGTTTTAACAGTCCTGTTGCATGCCCCCTGTCTGAGGCGTCCAAGAAGGCTGTCGGTCCACTCATACCGGAAGGTCTTGCGCGCTCTCCCAGCCTTAACTTTCCTGGACTTAGAGATCAGGACTGAGCATGGCATGTGATCACTCCCATGGTCATTCAAAACAGTCCACTTTACATCAAGGACTGATGACTGGGAGACAAGTGCCAAATCAATAGCAGTGTCTGCATCGCCAGGCCTCATTGCCATTCTAGTCGGCCTACCATCATTTATGCAGACCACATCGGAGTCCACCATGGCATCCGCAAGGGCAATTCCTTGTCGGTTTTCTCCACTACTGTCCCAATCTCTGTTCCTCGCATTGAAGTCTCCACATATGAGTAGCCTATCACCTGGTAATTCCTCCAATTCCTTAAGCCAGTCCCATTGTTCCTTTCTGACAAAACAGTCCACTGTGGCATATACATTTATGATGTTCCAACTTAGGCCACCAATCTCCATTTGTATACCCTGGACCTCTCTTGCACTGTGATTCCACTGGCTCAAGTCAAGTGCCACATGCTTCACTCCTTTCTTCACCAGCAGACCTTGCCCATGTCTCTTCTGCCCAGTGGGGTTTATATAACTGACGTACCCAGGGCAATGGTATTTGTCTGTATTTAACTCCTGGAGCATGAGGACATCAAAATCATATATTAGCCTCTCCAATACAGGACCTCTCTGCCTGGCACTACGACAGTTCCAGTATCCCACTCTTACATGGTTGAAACCTAGTCTCTCCACTTTTCGTCTTGTTCTCCTGGCGCCTGCCCTCCTATTTCTATGCCTTCTTCTCACACCATTTCCTCGCCTTCTCCTCCTCACTCTCTCTTCGCTAGCCGCTGAAAGATGTGTCAAGCGCAGAGCACGTGCTCCGTAGCTCCGGCGACGATTCCCATGTTTAATTAAATCCATAAGCAAAGTTTGGATATTGCAGGAAAAAACGGTCACCCTAGCATTGCCTGCTTACTAGGGAAGGGGCAGGGGATGTCCCTCAGGAGTCCATACGCCTGGCGCCGCCCCGCCCGCATACCAGACGTTCCACGTTCACGACCAACTCACCCGTGGCCATTCAGTCCTCGGCACGTCGGTCCACCTTAAACCTTGGGGGTTTATAATCGGAGTTTTCCATCTCCTAGATTGGCCGCTGTAATAGCTAACGGGCCCAATCTACCCGGGGGCAAGAGGTTCCAGCGCCTCATTCCTGGCGAACACAGTATATACATGTATACAGGGAACAAAACCAATGTAATAAAAAATCTATCAAATAGTATAGTTAAGTCACTACACAATGGAAACATAACTCTCGCCGTCGATAGTTGAGCACCAAACGAAGCAGTGACGACATCAGTAATCTGGTTAACTATATACGTTGAGCTCTGCAGTACGACATGTGACCAAATTACACACTGACACAACCAGGATAACACACATGACTTCTGCCGTATGTCAATAGATGAGGTGGTATTTATGAATTAGCCTTGTGTTTTTAAGCTAAATATTCTAGCTAAAATGCATTTAGATTTTGTAACCGGCAGCTTGGGTGCATTGGAGGTTCGCTTGGACGTTGTAACCAGAGATTCATTCAGAATGTCCAGATGTTGTATCAAGGACTTGTCATCGAACATGCTCGTCTCTCGGATGGTGCCCAGGACTTTCCCACAGGAGTGGATTCTGAACATTGGCGGGATTTTTATAACCAGGCTCTTACATAGATCGGAATATCGCTGGCAGTCCACTGCCGCAAATTGATCGCTGTCTTGATGTCTTGCCGCTTTTTTGAAATTGGCTTTGGGTGCGTCAGTTTGGGGGTCGAGTGGATCGTAAAACATAATCATTGCCAGATCCTTGTATTTGACAAAGGCATGAAAGTTATCATCGTCCAGCCCAAACACTTACTGACCGTCAAAGAAAACATCATAGGATAGGACCGGATCTTTATCTTCTAGAGTTGAGTAACCTAGAATTGATTGCTGCCCTGGGCGTAAATGTTCATCATAGACAAATTGTTCATCACCACTTTTGTCCAGAGCTTGGAGAAGTTCAAGGAGTGACTATAGCGTCGTATGCGTTTTCATCGGCCGGTACAGTGCCACTCAAGTTCCCATATATCTGGGGTAGAGTGTCTTAAGGGTGGTAAATCCACATGTACGCTGCCTCGAGATTCTGGAGCCGAGATCCGTGTGCCGGGATAGTTCGAGTAAATGCTCTCATCAGGGTCTGGCTTAGGGGGTCTTGGGGGTGACATGATGTGGGTATGCGCCTAGCATCGGCTTGAGAGCTTCTGGTAGTTATTTAAGGGGGAAACTTCTCACAGATGTGGTGTTGTGACTAAATTTCGATACATAATTGTTCAACACGTAATTGAGGAGACCCAGGAGCCCGTGGGGAGTCTAGCAGCTCGTCGTGAATGTGTGGTGGTTTTAACTACTTGTTTCACACAGGATGGCAAACGTCTGGCCGCAACTGACCGACCAAAGGAGTAGAAGGTGGGCGTTCTATGAAAACTCTGGAATTTTGGTGACGACTCTAAAGTCCCCTTGGAAAGAATCACATCTTCTTGGGTTACAGATCGTCTAGCACTTCATAAGGATTTGTTGGTGAGACTTGTGCAGCACCGTAAGCTTCGGTCCCCATGTATAATTGATCTACAGACGACACGCTTTATGACTCAGTAGACTACTGGTGTGTAGATGATCTGTGTCTGTACGAAACAGCTGTTGATATCGACTGATCACTGAAACCGATATGCGATTGTGACCATGGGAATGCTTGGCTTGAGAAATGTAGCTCGCGATAACTAGCTGGGAATCTCTCAGTTATACTTACTAGGCAACAGCGCGATGTGCAAGAATGGTAATGGATATGCCATCTGTGGATAGCAAGTAACGATGTCATGATTCATTATAATCTACGATAAGTCATTGGTTGGTAATGATGTTTTACACAGGTTTCGGGCATTTCATTGACAACAGACTCCAACTAAGGGAAAGTGGAGAGTGACAATAACATCATTTGGGAAATATATTCACACATATATGACTGCGAATCGTTGACAATTAATGAGCCATGGAACAAATCCCATGAGGATGTTTTGATGCGGTTTTATGAAAGAATGCAGAACATTCACCAGAAAGCCTAAAAGACCAATCTGCACATTGTAAGGGAGGCTAAGTCGCAAATACAAAATCAGAAACAGGCAATTTTCGTTTTATGACTACATTCCATTCATCATGTGCTATGCCGGAAAGCGTTTGCGGTCATGACTCGCCATTTCACTCTGTCACCAGAGTCGTGGATCAGCTCACTGTTCCTGTCCCTACCATGCCATGTGGCCAAGCCATCCAGGTATTTACTTCTCGTTCTTCCCCTTGGTTTGTTCCCATCGATCTTGCCAATTGTCACTAAGTTCTCCAATTCATTTCTTCTCATAACAAGTCCAAAACATGTTGACTGTCTACGTCTAACTTCTCTAATCAATTTACGATTTTCATTTGTCTCCTGTAGTACTTGGTCATTTGTTTTTCTGTCTGCCCATAGGATTCTTTGTATTCTCCTCAGAAACCACATTTCTACAGCCATCAGATGTTTTTCAGCTTGACTGCTCATTGTCCAAGTTTCACATCCATACAAAAGTACAGGCTCTATGTACCACCTGAACACTCTTTTTCTCGTTTCAATTGACATCTTTGTATTGGTCAGTATGTTTTTCATCTTGCTAAAGGCTACTTTTGCCATGGCGATTCTTGTTCTAATCTCTTCAAGGCATCTCCCTGTCAGGGGCTTATATGTAAGTAATAGTGTAAGTGCCGGTATGTAAGCGAGAGTCAGTGTAAGCATAGCTGAGGTCAAGGGCAGTAGGAGACATCATGGCTTGGCTAACGGACGGTCAGGCAAGAAGCCCGTGAACAGACCCACGTGATGTGGGAAGGTCAAGGAGGAGAGAGTCAGTGTGTGTGTGAGACAGCGAATAGAGACGGACGTGTGGAGATCTAGAGAGCGATAGAACGATAGTGTTTGTGACGGATAGATGGAGATGAACGTTGTGTATTGATATTCGAGGAATGTACTAACTGTGATATGTGCGGGATGATGTGAGACTGTGATTGCGAATGGTCATACGGGCGACAGTGTAAATATCGCCCATGTGAGCGAGCGTTTGGCTGCCGGTGTCGAATGATTGCTTGAGCGTGAAGTGCGACCATATTGTCATCCTGTAGTATAATGTAATAAAGGGTTGTTCAGGAGATAGCTCCTGCGAGTTTCCGATTGCAGTCATGTGTTATTAGTATATGTGTCGTAGATGTTGTAATTTGCCTGTCCAAGTCCAGTGAGCTAGAAGGAGCAAATAGTTAGGACTCTGACACTCCCATCAGATGTTATGACAGTTCCGAGATAATTGTATCGAGTCACTTGTTGAAGACTATTCCCATTTACTTGTATATTACATTGTGGTGGTTCTTTCTTCTTAGTGACGACCATAATCTGCGCCTACATTATGAGAAGACAAAAAGTGAAACAAGTTGTGACAACTAGAAAGATTTGTGGACAGTGAGATAGAGGAAGCCAGCGATAAAATATTCTAGATATCCATGTGTCATGGCATGGAATGGAGTCAGAACAATAACTCATACATGCCGTTGGAGAACGCAAGAAGTGGAGATGAATATAGCCTACCCCCGTCAGTAAGGCACTTGATTATGATGATGATGATTTAGAAACTAACATAGTTTCTCAACAATGTAAGCGGTAACGTGTATATTACATGATAAGTTAGTTAAATGTGATTTAAGACAGTCGCAGTCAACCCCAGTATTAATTGATTGTTTGTGTTTTACTTGGCAATTTTAGGTTGAGTAGTTTACCATTGCTTTCTGAGCGATCGACGCCTCGTGCAGTTTAAATCAACGCAGGTGGTCTACTTCTAAATCGTCTACAGCTGATTTCGAACCCTGGACTCAGTATGACGGGGAATTGTGAAGCGTGTTCACCCAAGCCAGAGTATATCATGGTCAAGTGCCTGGGGGACTAGTTTGGGCGAACATGCTTCTCTACATCTTACGATCTCCAATGGCATGTATCAATTCGGACGTTGACGCCCTTCCGTGCCATGACACAAGACTGGTCATGAATTTTCTTTCTCTGTTTCCCACTATCGTTCCTTCCACAAATCTTTCCAGTTGCCACAACATGTTTCAGTTTTTGTCTTTTCATAATGTGCCTTTTTCATATTTTACTTGTGTGGACTCCAGTAATTTTACAGAACGGACGTATAAATTGTCCAAATGTGGTGCAAAGTCTTAAATACTATACAGAATGAAAGACAATATCATGATTAAAAAAAAAAAAAAATTAAGGCTGCCTGATTTTGATATTTTGATAAATTGTCTATGAAACTACGCCTCCCTCAAAATGCCCACATTACTCATTTATTGTGCATATTAGACCCACAATGAAATGCACTTATATATACAATCTAGTTGCTATTATATTAAGTGATCAGATATCGGAGTTAACATTAGAACTTTGACTGGAAGTTAGATGATAAGGCCGAGACTTAACATATCGTACACAACAATGCATCAAATAGCAGATGTGGTAAACACGTTGGAGTGTGTAGATGCAGACACCTTTCATTATCTTTGCCTTCTTTTAGCCTTAACACTTGCTTGAATGGAAGGAATCAACATTGGGGGACGATGCATCAATAACATTAGATATGCAAATGATACAGTCTTGATTGCAGACACGAACAGGACCTGCAAAATTTAGTAGATGCGGCTGTTACACACAGTGAAGAACTAGGGTTAGTATTAAATTGCAAAAAGACACAGATTATGATCGTCACTAGGAAGAACGAAATACCACAATGTAATATACAAGTGAATGGGAATATTCTTCAACAAGTGAATAGGTACAATTATCTCGGAACTGTAATAACATCTGATGGGAGATGCCTTGAAGAGATTAGAACAAGAATCGCCATGGCAAAAGTAACCTTTAGCAAGATGAAAACCATACTGACAAATAAAAAGATGTCAATTGAAACGAGAAAAAGAGTGTTGAGATGCTACATAGAACCTGTACTCTTATATGGATGTGAAGGCTTGGACAATGAGCAGTCAAGCTGATAAACATCTGATGGCTGTAGAAATGTGGTTTCTGAGGAAAATGCAAAGAATACCATGGACAGACAGAAAGACCAATGAATAAGTTCTTCAAGAAACAAATGAAAATCGTAAACTGATTAGAGACATTAGACGTAGACAGTCACAATTTTTTGGGCATGTTATGAGAAGAAATGATCTGGAGAACTTGGTGACAACTGGTAAGATCGAGGGGAACAGACCAAGGGGAAGACCTAGAAGCAAGTACCTGGATGGCTTCGCCTTGTAGGCATGGTCGAGACAGAACACGGAACTGATCCACGACACTGGTGATCGAGTGAGATGGCAGAACATGACCGCCCACGCTTACCGGCATGGCACATGATGGATGGATAGAAAGAGAACACTGTGCAACCAAAAGGGTAAGAGCACTGGATCTTAAACCTCCTGTGTTATGACAACAGTGTAGTGGGTTCATTCCCTACCCTGGAAAGTTGGACTTATACCTTGATTTCTTATTCAAAAAGCAATGGCAAACTACTAAACTTCAAAAATGCTTAGCCAATCAACCCTGGATTGAATGCATAGAACATTCAACAGTGAGATGGATGGCGAACACATTAGTGTAAATGTTAGGACGCTGCGCTGTCATTGCCATAAGTGCGGTGGGACCAACTCTCATCGTTCTCTATGGGAGTTAAAGACTGACACCTATTGATGCTTGCCCTCAGCCTACAAACACGTTATTATCATAACACTTAATATACCCACATCAGGTTCTTGCTAGCAGACTTCGTTTACTGTTTGATTCAAATCTACAATAATTCAAAGAGCTTCAATAATATAAAGACCGTGTATATGCTAAAATATTACAAGAGACGAAAACAAAAGAATAGTAATAAAACCAGGGGGTGGGAGGTAAGCATGACTGAATGGACAAGCGCGTTCTTTCTGAAACTTCCGATGTGATGATGCTGAGATAGTAGGTTTAAACCCTACATTGGTCAGTTAGACTAAAATGTTGACTTCAAGTCCTTGACTTGGGGAATTACAAGTACCTCAGAAGTCGGAGTTGGTTCATCTGATGGCGATGGACACGGGTAATAGGGAAAAGCTAATCCACACGCAAAATTCAGTCCAGTACGAAATAACAACACAACGAAATAAAAACCAAAGCGCAGAGAGCAAATCACAATACTTACTCTCAAAGGAAAGGCAATACACAGACATCTCTCGGTGGAGATGAAGGCCGTGATGCAGGCACTGATGCGGGCAAGGACATAATGTGGCCACCCAGCTGTGATGTACACGATATCAAACGGATCAAATGGGATGAAAGGTAAACTGTAGAACGACGGATTCAGGCAGATGTTGTTCCATAGCAGAGTCACCAGACAGACAAGATCAGCCAGTGCCAAGGCTGTGAGGAGAAACATGCATGCAATCATCAAGAGGACATATTTGTCTGCTACTCCCAGCTGTTCTTTAACATCAGGCGTTATGTCTTAATAAGTTAACTTTTGTATAAATACATTTAAAAAAACAATAACTTAACTTTTGCATGCATCATGAAGTGACACGTGTTGACATGAATTCTATACGACTCAGTTAACACTTGCATGCGCCACCCCACAGTAAATGGATCAAAAATAGTTAGATGTCTTGATGAAGTCCCCAACAAATGGGTGTGAAATGTGGCTGGAAAGTCGAAAAAAAATAATGAGTGGGAAGTGTGACTGGGAACTCGGCAACAGAATGTGCGTAAAGTGTAGCTGGGAACTCGACAAAAGATGGGTGGCAAATTTGACTGGAACCTCGACAAAAGAGTGAGTGGGTAATGTGGCTTGGAACTCTACAAAATAAAAATTAACATGAAGTGTGGCTGGGAATTCGACGAAAGAATGAGTGGGATGTGCAGCTGGGAAATTGACAACAGAATAAACGTAACATGCTGGCTGGGAACTCGACAAATCAAAGAGTGGGAAATGCGGCTGGGAACTTCTTCTTCTTCTTCTTTCGTTCTGTAAGGAGATGGCAAAATGCCAAGAAGAACAGAGCTGGCCATCCCAGTCCCTGCATGAACTTAGAAAGAGAGATGCACACAAAAGTAAGCCATTTCAAATAACTGGTCAAGGTGGTTAAAAGTGAAAAATGGGCAGAGGTGTGTCAAAGAGTAAGCACAGACAAGTCACTGAAATTGTTCTGGCTACTACATAAAAGCATGAGTGGGGTAGTGAAGAATAAAAGCATTTCTGACTCCCAAGGTGCTGACCTCATCTGGCAGAGGACTGCCGAGGACAAGGGCAAAGCCCTCGTTGAACGCTATCTAGAGCAGAGCAACCAGACAGACATGGAAGGCCGAAATCTTGCCAAGGAGGTCACCTCAGACAGGTGCAAGGCCCATAACACTTCGGATGAAGACACAGTGACAGTGAAAGAAATAAAGGCTGTGCTTCGACGATGAAAAAACTGCGCTCCAGGGCCAGATGGCATAAGATACAACGACATCAATAGGTGTACCGACAAAAAGCTAGAGGAACTAGCAGACATGTGCAACAACAGTATAGGGAGTGCTAGCTTCAAGGAGGAGTGGTTACACATCTATCTGATTCCCTTGCCGAAGCCTGGCAAAGACCACACAAAAATTCAGGGATATCGAGTTATAACCATGCAGAATACAATAGGCAAGCTACTGGAGAAGTTAATTGCCAGGAAAATATCAAGCCAGCTAGAGAGGCAAGGTGTTTTCCCACCTACCCTGGGTGGGTACCGTCCAAAAAGAGAAACATGGACCAATGCAGCAGGTTTTGCCCATGATGTCTGTGAAGGTTTCCACTCAGGTATTGAAACCTTTGCTGCAGCGATTGATCTTGAGGACGCGAACAACAGAGTACCATTGGATGTTTTAATGCTTTAGCTTCTTAAACTCAGAGTAAGTCCATTCCTCCTTAGTTGGATCGCTGCAGACCTCTTCCAAAGGAAAGCAGTTTTTAGATGTGGCAGTTGGACGTCAGAACCAACAACAATATATCCTGGCCTATGTAAATGTCCGTTAACTAAGCATTGAAACTGTAGAAGCTACCGTGAGCCACAACACATAACACGATGGTCCTACTAATGCTATATACCGTCCTTCTGTGCAAATGGGAAGTCACATTTGGCGATATATTATCCTTCGGCACTGAATCAGTTAATGACATAGATCAATAACATGGGCAGGTTACAGACGACGCTGCAGGAGATAACACAATATACGATGGCTGGGGTGTGCTAGATGTGGGAGATAACACAATATGCGATGGCTGGGGTGTGTTACCTATGGGAGATAACACGAGATACGATGGCTGGGGTGTGATAGCTGGGGGAGATAACACAAAATACGATGGCTGGGGTGTGTTAGCTGCAGGAGAAACCACAAGATACTATGGCTGGGGTGTGTTACCTATGGGAGATAACACAAAATACGATGGCTGGGGTGTGTTAGCTGCAGGAGATAACACAAGATACTATGGCTGGGGTGTGTTAGCTGCAGGAGATAACACAAGATACTATGGCTGGGGTGTGTTAGCTGCAGGAGAAAACTCAAGATACTATGGCTGGGGTGTGTTAGCTGCAGGAGATAACACAAGATACTATGGCTGGGGTGTGTTAGCTGCAGGAGATAACACAAGATACTACGGCTGGGGTGTGTTAGCTGCAGGAGATAACACAAGATACTATGGCTGGGGTGTGTTAGCTGCAGGAGAAAACTCAAGATACTATGGCTGGGGTGTGTTAGCTGCAGGAGAAAACTCAAGATACTATGGCTGGGGTGTGTTAGCTGCAGGAGAAAACTCAATATACTATGGCTGGGGTGTGTTAGGTACAGGAGATAACACAAGATACTATGGCTGGGGTGTGTTAGCTGCAGGAGATAACACAAGATACTATGACTGGGGTGTGTTAGCTGCAGGAGATAACACAAGATACTATGGCTGGGGTGTGTTAGCTGCAGGAGATAACACAAGATACTATGGCTGGGGTGTGTTAGCTGCAGGAGAAAACTCAAGATACTATGGCTGGGGTGTGTTAGCTGCAGGAGAAAACTCAAGATACTATGGCTGGGGTGTGTTAGGTACAGGAGATAACACAAGATACTATGGCTGGGGTGTGTTAGCTGCAGGAGATAACACAAGATACTATGGCTGGGGTGTGTTAGCTGCAGGATAAAACTCAAGATACTATGGCTGGGGTGTGTTAGCTGCAGGAGAAAACTCAAGATACTATGGCTGGGGGTGTGTTAGCTGCAGGAGAAAACTCAAGATACTATGGCTGGGGTGTGTTAGCTGCAGGAGAAAACACAAGATACTATGGCTGGGGTGTGTTAGCTGCAGGAGAAAACTCAAGATACTATGGCTGGGGTGTGTTAGCTGCAGGAGAAAACTCAAGATACTATGGCTGGGGTGTGTTAGCTGCAGGAGAAAACTCAAGATACTATGGCTGGGGTGTGTTAGCTGCAGGAGATAACACAAGATACGTTGTCTGAGCGTATGTTAGCTGGGGTAGGGGAAGAGGTGTTAGGGGTGTTTATGCTTCAGTCGGTGATAAAGGACAAAGACAAAGACCACTTATCCAGTACTTCTCACGGAGTGTGAAAGGACCTGTTATTTTCCTTTCTTTGCTCAGTAAGACAGGATCGACCTGAGAGCCCAGCAGGTACCTGTGTAATATTCTCAGTCTCTGGGAGGATTATAACCCTGGCGTCACTGTGGCTCATATATGCTGTTTTCTATTCGTTGGCAAAGACTGTGGTTTCAACATGTGTCTTTGTATCTGTTTTTGTGTTTCGTTTGTCGACATATCCAGCCACACTTTAAGCTCATTCTCCTGTCTTGTTTCCCAGCCATATATCACATTTCATTATTATTGTTGCGTTTCCTTGTGACATTACATCCTCATTCTTTTGTCGAGTTTCCCCAGAAACACTTAACGTTCGTTCTCTTGTCGAGTTACCAGCCATACTTTATGCCCTTTCTTTTGTTGAGTTACCAGCCATACTTTATGCCCTTTCTTTTGTTGAGTTACCAGCCATACTTTATGCCCTTTCTTTTGTCGAGTTACCAGCCATACTTTATGCCCTTTCTTTTGTTGAGTATCCTTCACATTCACACTTCACGGGCGTCTCCGTGGCGAAGTTCTCAAGCCGACTGCGTCGGGCTCCGAAGGTTGTGTGTTCGATTCCGGGTCACATCCTTCCGTTCATGAGTGCATATTTTTTTTTTTCCGGGGACTCCTGGGGATCGTCGCTGAAGCTACAGAGTTCGTGTTTTGTGCGACGGTTTCCGCGCTGCGGAAAGAGACTGAGCCATATGGGATAAAATCCCGATGCATTGAAGCCAATCCTGTCGACTTTTTTAAAGCGACTTCACAGGCATTACTTTTTTTCAAATTTCGCAGCCACACGCCACCCTCATTCTTTAGTTTAGTTCCCAGCAACTACAGCCCGTTCTGATGAAATGGCAATCTCACGAAACCACAACGAGTAGTCACTTGCACAACAGAACAACTGGACATCCTCGACAGATCAATTGTTTATACAATAATAATGACTTTCTCATACAGTTGGCCAGTATCACATCATAGTGTAGATGCCGTTTCCAATTTAAATGTGTACCAACTGTGAGTTAAATATAATAATTAATTCTTCATGATCGATCATGTACGATCGTTTCCAAGAAGTCTTTGTGACAGAATACTTACAACTTTACTTTAGTTGGCCATTCATTCCACCTTGCACGGCGGACTGGAACAGCGAACGCCGTCATTAGATCTCCTCTGCCCTCAGCCTAGATCCCTGAATGACTGCCCAAACCTATTGAGATGCCCAGTGTCAGCCTGCCAACACTATTTTGCATTATCTTTGTAGCTGCCGTCTAACACCAACCTTCTTGAACCGCTATCCCTAGCTTGACGGAGAAAGGAGCAAAAGAAGAACAGCATGATGCGCCCATTACATTCCACCAAAAGAAAGGAATGATCAAATCAGTCAGAAGGCCACCAAACCCTACTCAAGACGACTACAACGTTATGAACAGACCAGAACAGGTCATTATTCTACGCCTCAGAACAGGACACAATAGATTACGCAACCACATGTATACAAAATTCAAGATTGGTGACTCAGCCATGTGCACATGTGGTTTGGCATCGCAGACAGCAGCGCACGTACTTCAGGACTGCCCAAACTACAACATATCCAGGCGAACCTTCTGGCCTAGAGAGACTACATACATTGGCACCTTGCCGTCTTGACAGACGATAGTTTGTGCTTTAAAAAGGCATAATAACTTTTAACTATGGCGGTAGCGAGTGTGACTGATAAGGCCAATTTGCGCTGTAAATGTCCGTTCACAGTGGGTGCATGTGAACACGTGGTCATTTCCACCATCATGCACCATCTTACGTCTCAAACGCTTGGTGTGTGACTTTTCTGCAATAATTTTCTCCTTTGACTTTATTCCATTTCTGATAGTTGCCCTCCATGCAACACGTTCAGCGGCGACTTGCTCCCAATGTGCATTATCAATGCCTGTATCAATCATGTCCCGCTTACACACATCTTTGTATCGTAGTAGAGGCCGACCCTGAGATCTCTTACCCATCTGTAATTCACCAAAAAAGATATCCTTTGGTATTCTACCATCATCCATCCTCCTAAGATGTCCTATCCATCTAAGTCTACGGAGACTGAGCATGGAATAAACTGTCACACAACCTGATCTTTCCAATACTTCAGTATTTGTGATTTTGTCTTGCCACTTAATACCAATAATTCTTCGCAGACACCGCATATGAAAGCTGTTTAAATTGTTCTCTTGGTGTGAGTAAGTTGTCCAGGTTTCACTGCCATAGAGAAGAGTACTAAGGACACAGGCTTGATAGACAAGGACTTTTGTTTTGCCGTAAGCTTCCTGTTCTCCCAGACTCTTTTTCTTAACCTGTTCATTGTTGTTGCTGCCTTACCAATCCGGATGTTGATTTCCTGATCTAGGCATAATTTGCTATTTACCACTGATCCTAGATATGTAAAATGGTCTACTATCTCTAGTTCGGCGTCGTCAATAAAGATTGATGGTACCCCATGTGCACCTTGTGACATAATCTGTGTCTTCTTTTTGCTAATTGTTAAACCAAATTCAGAACAAGCATTGGAGAATGCAGATAGTAGACATTGTTATTCTTCCTCAGAGTGGGTCGTAACTGCAGCATCATCCTAGAGAGACTACAGTGGAAGATAAACTATATGGACCGTTGAGTGAACTAAAAAAGACTTGTTAGATTCATACAAGGGTCACCAATAAGCCTGACATGGGGCAACGGATACTCACGCAAACCTCAGTCCGGTATGACATCACATCGATGTTGGACAATAGGATGTCTTCATCTGACATACAGGACTTCACGCTGGAGTTCACAGCCAGCGAACGCAAGCAGGGAAGCAAGCATACAAGAGGCAACATTGCAGTTATAGACATATTTCAAGCGAACGAAAGAAGTTAGTTAGTTAGTTAGTTAGTTAGTTAGTTAGTTAGTTAGTTAGTTAGTTAGTAGACAGATCATCCTCATTGCACATCGAACCATTCAGTCCATAAGTGCTCGGATCCCCTCCTCAGCAAATCCAGCAGTGTGTAGCGGTTAATGACACCCGTTCTGTGTTTGTTTATCAGTCATCTTTGGCTTCCTGCGTAGTGTTCTAGTTTGGCCACTCCTCTTTTAATTTACTATTCTCGCAGTCTGGCGATGGTTGTAGATTCACAGTCATCACTTGGTTCTCGCAGAAGTCTTACTTCTCGTATAGCATTCAGAATGTCAGCCTGGTCCATGGCGCGTCCGCCCTCCACAGTAGCCTTACCTGCGAGCTTGTCAGCCCGCTCATTCCCTTGTACTCCCGCATGCCCTGGCACGAAGATGAAACTAATCTTTGCCAGCCGAGACCGCACCAGAGACAGCAACCATTCTCTTCGGATCCCCCCATCTCTATCCTTTTTAGCATGTTCATTGAGTCGCTAAGGAAACATGCCCTAGTGAATGTCTGTGTCTCGAGCCATGTTATTGCTTTACTTACTGCCTTGATTTCCATAGTCAGGCTACATGTGGTCTTATCAAAAGCACCAGAGTCCTGCTTCACAATTCTCCCTCCGGCCTGAGCCGTAAAGGCCCATGAGCTTCTCACATGTCGGACGACCGACCCATCTGTGTAGATGACAGCATCACCGTCTAGCGAATTCTCGAAAATCAACGCTTGTACTTCCTCCTCCACAGCTGCCGGGTTTTCTTGTCTGCATTTTCTATCTAGTTGGATGCAAACTGAAAAGGGTGTGCAGAAATCTGTTGGCACTTGTACCCACTCCTCGCCAGGTTCTATGTCCTCAAGTGAACACACCTGTTGAAGAAGGTCTTCGGCTTGACCCATCCACGATCGTCCTCTTTTTAACTTGCTGCCCTTCACCTTCATAATTTCACTATGCAGTGGATGTTGTGTGTTTGCGTTAACTCTGAGGTAGGCGCGAGCTCTGCAGACTTGTATTCTGTCTTCAATGGTTGGAAAATCAAGAAGGTAGCGCATCGCCCTGCATGCTGTATTTCTTGTACATCCAAGAATAATGCGCATAGATTCATTCTGTATCCTTTCCATCCTTTCTATCTGCTTACGGCTGAGAGTCAGGATTGCCATCGCATACTCAAAAACAGACATGACCAGCCGTTCGTATAGAAGACATAGATGGCGCTGCTCACAGTTTGCTGCCGCCATCACCCGCATCGCAGCCAACCCCCGCCTTTATTATCACCTGGTCTATGTGCTCATTATAAGCAAGGCTTCGATCAAACCGTATCCCCATGTAATTCATTGCCTACATTCTTTCCACCGTCTCTGAACACGGATTTACAGTTGGTGTTGGAGTGTTGACAATATGATTATTCAACAAGAACCAAGTCACTGTTGCCTTTGTTGGGTTGACCATTGCCCCAGCCTCAACACACCAAGTACTTATGCGATTGAGTTTGGTTTGTAGTTCCACAGCAACCTAAATCTATCCTTACTCTGGCGATAAACTAAGACATCATCGGCATATGGCAAAGTCCTACCAGGTCCAGTGATCTGCTCACTGGTGATTCTCACAGTGTAGGCGTTGAACAGTACCGGAGATAATGGTGATCCCTGTGGTAGGCCAGGATATATTGTTGTTGGTTCCGACGTCCAACTGCCACATCTAAAAACTACTTTCCGTTGGAAGAGGGCTGCAGCGATCCAACTAAGGAGGAATGGACTTATTTTGAGTTCAAGAAGCTGAAGCATTAAAACATCCAATGGTACTCTGTTGTACGCGTCCTCAAGATCAATCGCTGCAGCAAAGGTTTCAATGCCTGAGTGGAAACCTTCATAGACATCATGGGCAAAAACTGCTGCATTGGTCCAGGTTTCTCTTTTTGGACGGTACCCACCCAGGGTAGGTGGGAAAACACCTTGCCTCTCTAGCTGGCTTGATATTTTCCTGGCAATTAACTTCTCCAGCAGCTTGCCTATTGTATTCTGCATGGTTATAACTCGATATCCCTGAATTTTTGTGTGGTCTTTGCCAGGCTTCGGCAAGGGAATCAGATAGCTGTGTAACCACTCCTCCTTGATGCTAGCACTCCCTATACTGTTGTTGTACATGTCTGCTAGTTCCTCTAGTTCGTTGTCGGTACACCTATTGATGTCGTTGTATTTTATGCCATCTGGCCCTGGAGCGCTGTTTTTTATCGTCGAAGCACAGCCTTGATTTCTTTCACTGTCACTGTGTCTTCATCCGAAGTGTTATGGGCCTTGCACCTGTCTGAGGTGACCTCCTTGGCAAGATTTCGGCCTCCATGTCTGTCTGGTTGCTCTGCTCTAGATAGCGTTCAACGAGGGCTTTGCCCTTGTCCTCGTCAGTCCTCTGCCAGATGAGGTCAGCACCTTGGAAGTCAGAAATGCTCTTATTCTTGCACTACCCCACTCATGCTTTTATGTAGTAGCCAGAACAATTTCAGTGACTTGTCTGTGCTTACTCTTTGACACACCTCTGCCCATTTTTCACTTTTAACCACCTTGACCAGTTATTTGAAATGGCTTACTTTTGTGTGCATCTCTCTTTCTAAGTTCATGCAGGGACTGGGATGGCCAGCTCTGTTCTTCTTGGCATTTTGCCATCTCCTTACAGAACGAAAGAAGAAGAAGAAGAAGTTCCCAGCCGCATTTCCCACTCTTTGATTTGTCGAGTTCCCAGCCAGCATGTTACGTTTATTCTGTTGTCAATTTCCCAGCTGCACATCCCACTCATTCTTTCGTCGAATTCCCAGCCACACTTCATGTTCATTTTTATTTTGTAGAGTTCCAAGCCACATTACCCACTCACTCTTTGTCGAGGTTCCAGTCAAATTTGCCACCCATCTTTTGTCGAGTTCCCAGCTACACTTTACGCACATTCTGTTGCCGAGTTCCCAGTCACACTTCCCACTCATTATTTTGTTTCGACTTTCCAGCCACATTTCACACCCATTTGTTGGGGACTTCATCAAGACATCTAACTATTTTTGATCCATTTACTGTGGGGTGGCGCATGCAAGTGTTAACTGAGTCGTATAGAATTCATGTCAACACGTGTCACTTCATGATGCATGCAAAAGTTAAGTTATTGTTTTTTTAAATGTATTTATACAAAAGTTAACTTATTAAGACATAACGCCTGATGTTAAAGAACAGCTGGGAGTAGCAGACAAATATGTCCTCTTGATGATTGTATGCATGTTTCTCCTCACAGCCTTGGCACTGGCTGATCTTGTCTGTCTGGTGACTCTGCTATGGAACAACATCTGCCTGAATCCGTCGTTCTACAGTTTACCTTTCATCCCATTTGATCCGTTTGATATCGTGTACATCACAGCTGGGTGGCCACATTATGTCCTTGCCCGCATCAGTGCCTGCATCACGGCCTTCATCTCCACCGAGAGATGTCTGTGTATTGCCTTTCCTTTGAGAGTAAGTATTGTGATTTGCTCTCTGCGCTTTGGTTTTTATTTCGTTTTGTTGTTATTTCGTACTGGACTGAATTTTGCGTGTGGATTAGCTTTTCCCTATTACCCGTGTCCATCGCCATCAGATGAACCAACTCCGACTTCTGAGGTACTTGTAATTCCCCAAGTCAAGGACTTGAAGTCAACATTTTAGTCTAACTGACCAATGTAGGGTTTAAACCTACTATCTCAGCATCATCACATCGGAAGTTTCAGAAAGAACGCGCTTGTCCATTCAGTCATGCTTACCTCCCACCCCCTGGTTTTATTACTATTCTATTGTTTTCGTCTCTTGTAATATTTTAGCATATACACGGTCTTTGAATTATTGAAGCTCTTTGAATTATTGAAGCTCTTTGAATTATTGAAGATTTGAATCAAACAGTAAACGAAGTCTGCTAGCAAGAACCTGATGTAGGTATATTAAGTGTTATGATAATAACGTGTTTGTAGGCTGAGGGCAAGCATCAATAGGTGTCAGTCTTTAACTCCCATAGAGAACGACGAGAGTTGGTCCCACCGCACTTGTGGCAATGACAGCGCAGCGTCCTAACATTTACACTAATGTGTTCGCCATCCATCTCACTGTTGAATGTTCTATGCATTCAATCCAGGGTTGATTGGCTAAGCATTTTTGAAGTTTAGTAGTTTGCCATTGCTTTTTGAATAAGAAATCAAGGTATAAGTCCAACTTTCCAGGGTAGGGAATGAACCCACTACACTGTTGTCATAACACAGGAGGTTTAAGATCCAGTGCTCTTACCCTTTTGGTTGCACAGTGTTCTCTTTCTATCCATCCATCATGTGTCATGCCGGTAAGCGTGGGCGGTCATGTTCTGCCATCTCACTCGATCACCAGTGTTGTGTATCAGTTCCGTGTTTCTGTCTCGACCATGCTACAAGGCGAAGCCATCCAGGTACGTGCTTCTAGGTCTTCCCCTTGGTCTGTTCCCCTCGATCTTACCAGTTGTCACCAAGTTCTCCAGATCATTTCTTCTCATAACATGCCCAAAAAATTGTGACTGTCTACGTCTAATGTCTCTAATCAGTTTACGATTTTCATTTGTTTCTTGAAGAACTTATTCATTGGTCTTTCTGTCTTTCCATGGTATTCTTTGCATTTTCCTCAGAAACCACATTTTCACAGCCATCAGATGTTTATCAGCTTGACTGCTCATTGTCCAAGCCTCACATCCATATAAGAGTACAGGTTCTATGTAGCATCTCAACACTCTTTTTCTCGTTTCAATTGACATCTTTTTATTGGTCAGTATGTTTTTCATCTTGCTAAAGGTTACTTTTGCCATGGCGATTCTTGTTCTAATCTTTTTAAGGCATCTCCCATCAGATGTTATTACAGTTCCGAGATAATTGTACCTATTCACTTGTTGAAGAATATTCCCATTCACTTGTATATTACATTGTGGTATTTCGTTCTTCCTAGTGACGATCATAATCTGTGTCTTTTTACAATTTAATACTAACCCTAGTTCTTCACTGTGTGTAACAGCCGCATCTACTAAATTTTGCAGGTCCTGTTCGTGTCTGCAATCAAGACTGTATCATTTGCATATCTAATGTTATTGATGCATCGTCCCCCAATGTTGATTCCTTCCATTCAAGCAAGTGTTAAGGCTAAAAGAAGGCAAAGATAATGAAAGGTGTCTGCATCTACACACTCCAACGTGTTACCACATCTGCTATTTGATGCATTGTTGTGTACGATATGTTAAGTCTCGGCCTTATCATCTAACTTCCAGTCAAAGTTCTAATGTTAACTCCGATATCTGATCACTTAATATAATAGCAACTAGATTGTATATATAAGTGCATTTCATTGTGGGTCTAATATGCACAATAAATGAGTAATGTGGGCATTTTGAGGGAGGCGTAGTTTCATAGACAATTTATCAAAATATCAAAATCAGGCAGCCTTAATTTTTTTTTTTTTTTAAATCATGATATTGTCTTTCATTCTGTATAGTATTTAAGACTTTGCACCACATTTGGACAATTTATACGTCCGTTCTGTAAAATTACTGGAGTCCACACAAGTAAAATATGAAAAGGGCACATTATGAAAAGACAAAAACTGAAACATGTTGTGGCAACTGGAAAGATTTGTGGAAGGAACGATAGTGGGAAACAGAGAAAGAAAATTCAAGACCAGTCTTGTGTCATGGCACGGAAGGGCGTCAACGTCCGAATTGATACATGCCATTGGAGATCGTAAGATGTAGAGAAGCATGTTCGCCCAAACTAGTCCCCCAGGCACTTGACCATGATATACTCTGGCTTGGGTGAACACGCTTCACAATTCCCCGTCATACTGAGTCCAGGGTTCGAAATCAGCTGTAGACGATTTAGAAGTAGACCACCTGCGTTGATTTAAACTGCACGAGGCGTCGATCGCTCAGAAAGCAATGGTAAACTACTCAACCTAAAATTGCCAAGTAAAACACAAACAATCAATTAATACTGGGGTTGACTGCGACTGTCCTAAATCACATTTAACTAACTTATCATGTAATATACACGTTACCGCTTACATTGTTGAGAAACTATGTTAGTTTCTAAATCATCATCATCATAATCAAGTGCCTTACTGACGGGGGTAGGCTATATTCATCTCCACTTCTTGCGTTCTCCAACGGCATGTATGAGTTATTGTTCTGACTCCATTCCATGCCATGACACATGGATATCTAGAATATTTTATCGCTGGCTTCCTCTATCTCACTGTCCACAAATCTTTCTAGTTGTCACAACTTGTTTCACTTTTTGTCTTCTCATAATGTAGGCGCAGATTATGGTCGTCACTAAGAAGAAAGAACCACCACAATGTAATATACAAGTAAATGGGAATAGTCTTCAACAAGTGGCTCGATACAATTATCTCGGAACTGTCATAACATCTGATGGGAGTGTCAGAGTCCTAACTATTTGCTCTTTCTAGCTCACTGGACTTGGACAGGCAAATTACAACATCTACGACACATATACTAATAACACATGACTGCAATCGGAAACTCGCAGGAGCTATCTCCTGAACAACCCTTTATTACATTATACTACAGGATGACAATATGGTCGCACTTCACGCTCAAGCAATCATTCGACACAGGCAGCCAAACGCTCGCTCACATGGGCGATATTTACACTGTCGCCCGTATGACCATTCGCAATCACAGTCTCACATCATCCCGCACATATCACAGTTAGTACATTCCTCGAATATCAATACACAACGTTCATCTCATCTATCCGTCACAAACACTATCGTTCTATCGTTCTATCGCTCTTTAGATCTCCACACGTCCGTCTCTATTCGCTGTCTCACACACACTGACTCTCTCCTCCTTGACCTTCCCACATCACGTGGGTCTGTCCACGGGCTTCTTGCCTGACCGACCGTTAGCCAAGCCATGATGTCTCCTACTGCCCTTGACCTCAGCTATGCTTACACTGACTCTCGCTTACATACCGGCACTTACACTATTACTTACATATAAGATCCTGACACTCTCCCCCCGCACAAACAATGTGGCACTTTCTGTTGGAAATGTGACACATTCTGCTGTTGTTACTCTTGGTACATCTTTTTAACCTTGTCAGGGGATTGTATGATCATCAGTATACGCTTGCGTCCGTTTTTATTCTGATCTTTTCCGAGATAACTTTAAATATTGTTCTCTCTTTTTCAGTACTGAGGTTTCTCTCAAGGTTTTGTCGTGGTCTGGCAGATGTTCTGGTTGGGTCTACTTGCCATACCTCGTTATATTCTTCAATCCCCACTCCGTGACATTACATTCTGTTCATGTTTCCCAATCGATTCGCTGTGTACTATCATCTCATAGTTATTGTGGCTATGCTGGTTTAAGGATTCGCCATTGATTCACGCCTGGAATAAGGCTACAACTTCCTCTTACAGCATTCTTAAATTTTCTCTCTATTCAGACGTGGTCCCCCTCGTCTCTATTTAGTGCACCCTCATCGATTCTTTATGAGCACGCTATGTCACTGTTGTGGTCATGGTTCGAATATAATTCATGTATATAATAGTCACCGGTCTCTGTGGCTGAAGGGCTTGCGAACGCTGTTTGTGAGCCCGTATACCCGGGTTCGAAACACGGCGGTGCTAGTTTTTTCGAAAAAGGTATAGAGACCGGTCGTTCAGAAAGCAATGGCAAACTACTGAACGTAACACTTGCCTAGTACATCAACAGCAGCTGAAAATGCTGGTGTTGACTGCAACGTCCCGTTAGGGATACGCAACACAATATAATAGTCCCCCTTACCTCTTTTTATGTCAGACCTTGACTTGTTTCCCTTTTTGGGCACACCTCGTTTACTGTTCTGGAGAGTTATTATTAATCTCTTTGGTTGGTATAACCCTGTTGGTATGTTACTTCTTGTTACGATATTATGATGTTACTTTTGTACCACTATTGCTAAGCGTCATTCGTCGGGTCATCCACCACACGCGGATGACTACCAATGACTTACCAAGGCAAGTTTGGTAACACTCGCGTATTGGGATTGCCAGGCGTTGATTCTCAGCATTACACCTTATACCCTTTCGCAGCTGTACTTACACTTATATGTACATATCACATTCTAACAACACAAAGTACTATAATAATAAAATTAGACATTGGATGTCATGCACTTAATAAATTTACAATAAAATGTTCATCGTCGCTGCCTTTATGCATTTATAGGATACTGTTGTTGTCCTGTGAAAGTTATGCACACGTACTTAAATTACCAGTGTTCACTGTTCATTGCGGTGCTGGAACATTTGGCATTTCTTCTTTCTGAACCGATTATTGACGTATTCTGTATATCATGATATTGTTTTTCATTCTGTATAGTATTTAACATATACCAACGTGATAAAATCTTTCTACAAAGAGACACGTTGCTGCGTAAGAACAGAAACAGGCAACTCTGACTGGTTCCCAGTCGAAACAGGAGTGAAACAGGGTTGTGTCTTATCACCGATGCTTTTTGGAATAGCTATCGATTGGGTCATGCGCAAATGCACAAGCAACACAAATATGGGTATTCATTGGGTTGACAAAATTCTAGAAGACCTGGACTTTGCCGACGACATAGTGCTTTTGAGTTCAACACATCCGGATGCTCAAGAGAAAATAAACCACCTCCAAAATGTTTCAGGGCAAATTGGTCTCCAAATTAACACCACAAAAACAAAGACTATTGATCTTACCAACAGTTCAGATGAGACCAAATTGAACAGCTACGTTCTTGAAAAAGTCAACAGCTTCACATACCTAGGAAGCAAAATGACATCCACAGGGGACTCAACACCAGAAATATTAACTAGAATCGCACAGGCATCTAGTGCCTTCAACAAACTGTCAAACATCTGGAAGTCAAAGACACTCAGCAAACACACAAAACTTAAAATCTTCAACTCTTGTGTGATTCCAGTGTTAACGTATGGATGTGAAAGTTGGAAATCAACGGTAGCTTTAGATAAAAAATTAGACAATTTTGAGAACAAATGTCTTAGAAGACTTCTAAACATCCACTGGACAGACTTCAGAACCAATTCGCAAATAAGACAAGAGACTAAGCAAGATACAGTATCCAATTTCATAAGAAGACGCCGTTGGAACTACATCGGCCATGTACTCAGAATGGACAAGACAAGACTCCCCTACCAAGCCCTCATATGGGCACCGGTAGGGAAAAGAAAACGGGGAAGACCAAGAGAGACCCTGCGTAGAACCATCATTAGAGAAGGCTCATTCAATGGCCAAGTAAATATCCAAGATCTACAACAGATAGCAGCGAACCGCCAGGCATGGAGAGACAGGACTTCTGCCCTATGCGCCGCCTTAGGCTCAAGAGGAAAGACTAACTAACTAACTAACTAATAGTATTTAAGACTTTGCACCACATTTGGACAATTTATACGTCCGTTCTGTAAAATTACTGGAGTCCACACATGTAAAATATGAATTAATGTTTTAAGTTGAGTGGCCTTACTTATGAGTGTGGCCATGGTGCGTCTGTCTGTGACTGTCTTTGCCATAGTTTGTAGGTTGGCATCTGGTTCGTTAAACTGTTCACTGGAAACGAGTGTCTGTACTTGTGAAGTCCTTGTTGTTGTTAGTCGATTTCAAGATGTGGATTTTGTAGATACTCGTTTGAAACAAAGTCAATATGGGTATAGCTTACTGTTAGATACCTGAAATCACATGTTGAGTCTTACTGTTCTGGCGATGAAACTTTTCCCGTTGAAAGAACTTTTATGTTGGTCTATACAATGAAGTGTGCTAGTATCATAGCGCTGGAGTCGTACAGCAGACAAGGCAACTCTGGAGTTACTCGATCTAAGGATATAAAGTGGGGTACGGTTAAAATTACTTTTCTGACGGGTGGGGATTTTCAAATTTCATGTTGAGATCATTTTGAGTGCTATCTCCAAACCTGCACTCGTACACGTGTGTATACATCCAATAGTTCAAATAATAATAATAATACACCATGTATAGTTTTGAACTGTAATCGTGCATGTTTGTACACTTTTCTGCAATTTGTGTATATTTTCCAAAATATGTAGGGTACTTTATTGCTGATTTTTGTCAGTAACTCCACCGACTGATGATTTACATTGTTCAGCATAAGTATGTCTCTGAGTTGATTTTGACATAGTGTTTATCAGTGGTAACAACAAACTTTGGTTCACCAGTAATGATGTAAGTAACAAAGTTAGCTGGTTTGTCATGAGTAATATCATCTGTGTTGCGCCATGATGATGTGTGAATAAAATTGTTTGTGAAGTCAATTGTGTTGCATTTACCATGAGTAGTGCGATTAGAACCATCCATTTTGTGCACTTGGGCATGTGTGTAGTTAACAGGAGGTATAACATGTACCATGATGTTTTGTGATCTTTTCTAGCCCTTGTGAAATGCTTGTTATCTGTACCTTCTTTTCTTTGTTGATACACACCAGTTTTTGTTTTTTCTTGTTGTGAGATGGTAATCAAGTTGGTATGGTGTGGTCTTTTGGTCTGTTCATCATGTTGTTGTATGATGAGTGGTGTAGTTAAGTTGGTATGGTGTGGTACTTTGGTCTGTTCATCATGTTGTTGTATGATGAGTGGTGTAGTTAAGTTGGTATGGTGTGGTACTTTGGTCTGTTCATCATGTTGTTGTATGATGAGTGGTGTAGTTAAGTTGGTATGGTGTGGTACTTTGGTCTGTTCATCATGTTGTTGTATGATGAGTGGTGTGGTTAAGGCAGTGTTTGTTGTGGTGTTAACTTTCTGCCATGTCTGGGTTGTGGACTCTGTGTGGTCTATTACATTTAATACATTTCCAATTAATAAATCGCAGCATGGATTGTCTAATAATGCGCAAGTTACTCTGCCTGACAGGAAAGGTGATTTTATATTGGCCCATGCCATAGGATATTTCTCTACTGTCCCTGCAACAGTTCTGCAATAGATGTACTCATCTAGGTAGTCTTTCGGATCAGCTAGGGTCTTCCGAAGACCGATAAGACAGGACCCTGTGTCGCGTACACATGTGCATACTGTGTCATTGATGTATCCCTCATGGAATGTTAGTTTTCCTACCGACAGTCTGGAGGTTTTGTTCATTTCCTGACTTTCTTGTTGAGTATTACCATCTTTTAATAAGGACTGAGGCTGAGTGATGTTAACAACATTATTGAAATATGGTACGAAGTCTGTTGGGTAAAACTCAGTCTGTTCTAAATTTGCAGTGTTTGGTCTTGTTTTCGTTTCTGTGATGTTTACTTTTTCTAAGTTCTTTGCTGACCTGTCTGTTGTAATGTTTGTGGCTGCATTTGCTTTTTCTTTCTGTATTCTTTTTACTCCTTCACATTCGAAACGTCTGTGGTCGTAGGCCAGGCAAAAATGACATTTTGTTCTATATTTCCTTTGATTTACCTTCCCCAGTTTTTGTGTTATAATAGTATTCAGGTATTCTTGATAAGTGGGATTCTTATCGCATATTCCATTTTCTGTATGTGGGGTGTTACAATGTTTGCACAGTACTGGTTTTGTTTTCTGTGATTTGTTTTGACAGTCTGTGGCTGCAGATGCATTTGCCCTTCCAGTACTCTTCTGTTGAGTGTTCTTAACCAGGTTCATACTTTGGTTGTAATATTCGTGGCATTTTTCTAGTAACTTTTTGATAGGCTCTGTGTTGTGTTCTTCTAAATATTATCCGCATTCGGCTGGGAGTGTTGCTTTTAGTTTTTCCACTACTAAGAAATTTATTGCTTCTTGATTGTTGTCTGTATGTTTAATTTCAAATGTTAGCTTTCTGAAAAATTCTTCTATTTTCCTTATATACTGGGTGAATGACTTGTCTGTGGCTGGTTTCAAATTTTGTACCTCTAATTTTAGAGTCTCGAAATAGTTTACATAGTGTTTTAATATGTTTGTTTTATAATATTCATAGTCTGTCCTTGACAAATCTGGTATGATCTCACTCAGTTTTTTACTTTTTATTGGTACGTGTCCCGTGTACCATAAACCCCAATAATCTTTTGGGATTTTGTAGTCTTGCATTTTCTTTTCAAATTTCTGTGTCCAATCACGTATTAGGTCATGTTTTATATTACACTTTGCTTTGTCTTGTGCCCGTGTACCATCAAAAGAATCTAGCAACTCTCTGTACTGATTTGTGCCCCATAAATGTGATTGATCTTCATCATCCGACATCATTTTCTGTTAATTAATATTTAACTACCCCAATGATGATTTTTATACAAGCAACTCGTAGACTGCAGATTTGGGTAATTAGCAATCAAAATTAATCAACTTATCTTTATCTGCTGTTTACTCGAACGCTTGATGTACAGGAACGTGATTCTCGTGCTGGTTACCGTTGACCTGTTCTGGTTACGTCGGTCGCTTTGTAGAATTGAAACCTGCTGTGGAAAGAAATGATGTCGCAGTCCACTTTTGTGGGCGTGGGTTCAAATCCCACTTCTGACACCATTATACCTGTCAGAGTCCTAACTATTTGCTCCTTCTAGCTCACTGGACTTGGACAGGCAAATTACAACATCTACGACACATATACTAATAACACATGACTGCAATCGGAAACTCGGAGGAGCTATCTCCTGAACAACCTTTATTACATTATACTACAGGATGACAATATGGTCGCACTTCACGCTCAAGCAATCATTCGACACAGGCAGCCAAACGCTCGCTCACATGGGCGATATTTACACTGTCGCCCGTATGACCATTCGCAATCACAGTCTCACATCATCGCGCACATATCACAGTTAGTACATTCCTCGAATATCAATACACAACGTTCATCTCCATCTATCCGTCACAAACACTATCGTTCGATCGTTCTATCGCTCTCTAGATCTCCACACGTCCGTCTCTATTCGCTGTCTCACACACACACTGACTCTCTCCTCCTTGACCTTCCCACATCACGTGGGTCTGTTCACGGGCTTCTTGCCTGACCGTCCGTTAGCCAAGCCATGATGTCTCCTACTGCCCTTGACCTCAGCTATGCTTACACTGACTCTCGCTTACATACCGGCACTTACACTATTACTTACATATAAGCCCCTGACAGGGAGATGCTTTGAAGAGATTAGAACAAGAATCGCCATGGCAAAAGTAGCCTTTAGCAAGATGAAAAACATACTGACCAATACAAAGATGTCAATTGAAACGAGAAAAAGAGTGTTCAGGTGGTACATAGAGCCTGTACTTTTGTATGGATGTGAAACTTGGACAATGAGCAGTCAAGCTGAAAAACATCTGATGGCTGTAGAAATGTGGTTTCTGAGGAGAATACAAAGAATCCTATGGGCAGACAGAAAAACAAATGACCAAGTACTACAGGAGACAAATGAAAATCGTAAATTGATTAGAGAAGTTAGACGTAGACAGTCAACATGTTTTGGACTTGTTATGAGAAGAAATGAATTGGAGAACTTAGTGACAATTGGCAAGATCGATGGGAACAAACCAAGGGGAAGAACGAGAAGTAAATACCTGGATGGCTTGGCCACATGGCATGGTAGGGACAGGAACAGTGAGCTGATCCACGACTCTGGTGACAGAGTGAAATGGCGAGTCATGACCGCAAACGCTTTCCGGCATAGCAAATGATGGATGGAATGTAGTCATAAAACGAAAATTGCCTGTTTCTGATTTTGTATTTGCGACTTAGCCTCCCTTAAAATGTGCAGATTGGTCTTTTAGGCTTTCTGGTGAATGTTCTGCATTCTTTCATAAAACCGCATCAAAACATCCTCATGGGATTTGTTCCATGGCTCATTAATTGTCAACGATTCGCAGTCATATATGTGTGAATATATTTCCCAAATGATGTTATTGTCACTCTCCACTTTCCCTGAGTTGGAGTCTGTTGTCAATGAAATGCCCGAAACCTGTGTAAAACATCATTACCAACCAATGACTTATCGTAGATTATAATGAATCATGACATCGTTACTTGCTATCCACAGATGGCATATCCATTACCATTCTTGCACATCGCGTTGTTGCCTAGTAAGTATAACTGAGAGATTCACAGCTAGTTATCGCGAGCTACATTTCTCAAGCCAAGCATTCCCATGGTCACAATCGCATATCGGTTTCAGTGATCAGTCGATATCAACAGCTGTTTCGTACAGACACAGATCATCTACACACCAGTAGTCTACTGAGTCATAAAGCGTGTCGTCTGTAGATCAATTATACATGGGGACCGAAGCTTACGGTGCGGCACAAGTCTCATCAACATATCCTTATGAAGTGCTAGACGATCTGTAACCCAAGAAGATGTGATTCATTCCAAGGCGACTTTAGAGTCGTTACCAAAATTTCAGAGTTTTCATAGAACGCCCACCTCCTACGGCTTTGGTCGGTCAGTTGCGGCCAGACGTTTACCATCCTGCGTGAAACAAATAGTTAAAACCACCACACATTCACGACGAGCTGCTAGACTCCCCACGAGCTCATGGGTCTCCTCAATTACGTGTTGAACAATTATGTATCGAGACTTAGTCACAACAACACCACATCTGTGAGAAGTTTCCCCCTTAAATAACCACCAATAGCTCTCAAGCTGACGCTATGCGCATACCCATATGTCACCATCAATACCCCCTAAGCCAGACCCTGATGAGAGTATTTACTCGAACCCTCCCGGCACACGGATCCCTGCTCGAGAATCTCTAGGCAGCGTAAATTTGTATTTACCGCCCTTTAGACACTCTACCCCAGATATATGAGAACTTGAGTGGCACTGTACCGGCCGATGAAAACGCATACGACGATATAGTCACTCCTTGAACTTCTCCAAGCTCTGGACAAAAGTGGTGATGAACAATTTGTCTATGATGAACATTTACGCCCAGGGCAGCAATAAATTCTAGGTTACTCAACTCTAGAAGATAAAGATCCGGTCCTATCCTATGATTTTTTCTTTGACGATCAGTAAGTGTTTGGGCTGGATGATGATAACTTGCATGCCTTTGTCAAATACAAGGATCTGGCAATGATTATGTTTTACGATCCACTCGACCCCCAAACTGACGCACCCAAAGCCAATTTCAAAAAAGCGGCAAGACAGCGATCAATTTGTGGCAGTGGACTGCCAGCGATATTCCGATCTATGTAAAAGCCTGGTTATAAAAATCCCGCCAATGTTCAGAATCCATTCCTGTGGGAAAGTCCTGGGCACCATCTGAGAGACGAGCATGTTCGATGACAAGTCCTTGATACAACATCTGGACATTTTGAATGAATCTCTAGTTACAAAGTCCAAGCGAACCTCCAATGCACCCAAGCTGCCGGTTACAAAATCTAACTGCATTTTAGCTAGACTATTTAGCTTAGAAAACACAAGGCTAATTCATAAATACCACCTCATCTATTGACATACGGCAGAAGCCATGTGGGTTATCCTGGTTGTCAGTGTGTAAATTGGTCACATGTCGTACTACAGAGCGCAACGTATATAGATAACCAGATTACTGATGTCGTCACTGCTTTGTTTGGTGACGAGAGTCATGTTTCCATTGTGTGTACTTACAATTTGATAGATTTTTTATTACATTTGTTTTGTTCCCTGTATACATGTATATACTGTTTTCGCCAGGAATGAGGCGCTGGAACCTCTTGCCTCCGGGTAGATTCGGCCCGTTAGCTACTAAAGCGTCCAATCTAGGAGATGGAAAACTCCGATTATAAACCCCTAAGTTTAAGGTGGACCGACGTGCCGAGGACTGAATGGCCACGGGTGAGTTGGTCGTGAACGTGGAACGTCTGGTATGCGGGCGGGGCGGCGCCAGGCGTGTGGATTCCTGAGGGACATCCCCTGCCCCTTCCCTAGTAAGCAGGCAATGCTAGGGTGACCGTTTTTTTCCTGCATTATCCAAACTTTGCTTATGTATTTAATTAAACATGGGAATCGTCGCCGGAGCTACGGGGCACGTGCTCTGAGCTTGACACATCTTTCAGCGGCTAGCGAAGAGAGAGTGAGGAGGAGAAGGCGAGGAAATGGTGTGAGAAGAAGGCATAGAAATAGGAGAGCAGGCGCCAGGAGAACAAGACGAAAAGTGGAAAGATTAGGTTTCAACCATGTAAGAGTGGGATACTGAAACTGTCGTAGTGCCAGGCAGAGAGGTCCTGTATTGGAGAGGCTAATATATGATCTTTACGTCCTCATGCTCCAGAAGTTAAATATAGACAAATACCATTGCCCTGGGTACGTCAGTTATATAAACACCACTGGGCAGAAGAGACATCGGCAAGGTCTTCTGGTGAAGAAAGGAGTGAAGCATGTGGCACTTGACTTGAGCCAGTGGAATCACAGTGCAAGAGAGGTCCAGGGTATACAAATGGAGATTGGTGGCCTAAGTTGGAACATCATAACTGTATATGCCACAGTGGACTGTTTTGTCAGAAAGGAACAATGGGACTGGCTTAAGGAATTTGAGGAATTACCAGGTGATAGGCTATTCATATGTGGAGACTTCAATACGAGGAACAGAGATTGGGACAGTAGTGGAGAAAACCAACAAGGAATTGTCCTTGCGGATGCCATGGTGGACTCGGATGTGGTCTGCATAAATGATGGTAGGCCGACTAGAATGGCAATGAGGCCTGGCGATGTAGACACTGCTAATGATTTGGCACTTGTCTCCCAGTCATCAATCCTTGATGTAAAGTGAACTGTTTTGAATGACAATGGGAGTGATCACATGCCATGCTCAGTCCTGATCTCTAAGTCCAGGAAAGTTAAGGCTGTGAGAGC